>BQNB010062672.1:0-26528 GCA_026074375.1 Tanacetum coccineum
GTGACGTAGACTTATATATATACCCCTCACAGGTGTCCCCTCCAAGAACACCCGGGCCTTTATTTAAAGAATATGTACTCTCGTTACCGGTATCCCCTCCAAGAACACCTAGGCAGTACTGTATTCTTATCAGTTCAATCCGCTTAAGCTAATCCGTAATCATTTCAAAAGTAAATTATATCCCATAGCGAGCTATGTAAATGAGTATGTGAACCAATTTGTAATCAACCACGTAAATGCATTTGTAAACAAGCATGTTCTCACCCCAAAAATATATGTAAACAAGTAAAACGTGGGGCTATAAACTCACATTGATGTTGCAGAACGATTTGCAGAACTGCACATATTAAGCGCAGCACAAACGGAAAACCAGAACGGCTCGATCAAGAAGATGCAGCTTAACTTAACGGCTAAGACCCACTAGCATAGGATAATGTATTTGGGTTTCCCGATGAATGGTTACGTCAACGCGACACGTTGATAAAGATTTAGATTTCCAAGTGGTAATAGTTTGGTGGTTGGTTAAATAAAATAAATCGAAAAAGTAAACGCAACGTATGTAATATAGTCCGTACATATTACATATGGAAAATGGACAAGTATATAATTCATATGGTGAATTATATAACAAAGACAAACAACCAAAAGAATAATCGAGGTATATAATACTTTGCAAGTATTATATAAGAAACGTGAGAAAAATAACTGAAGCAAAACAATTCGACACGTTTTCAGAAATCACCAATTAAATTAATAAAATGTCCTTGCATAAAAGTAAACGTACGTTTTAAAGTTTCATAATATATAAACGATGTTTTCAAAGCTTTTACAATCATTATGACTTTATCTTCCAGTCGAGAATTATAAAATAATATTTTATAATTTAGTGTTTCGTTACGACTTTTAACTAAACTAGTTGCGTTGTTGTAAAAGTATAACTTTCGTTTATGTATCGGTTTATTGTATAATTATAAATTAAACAATCTTAGAGCTAACTTAAATCCTTTTTCAATCAATCCGTTTTGCAATTTCTCGCGCGTTTTAAATATATATATATATATATATATAAACTAAACCAAATAATAAATATTACATTTATTTAACCAATTTAAACCACCATTATATCCGGTTTTATTATTAAATATTAAAAAATATTTATTAGTCCATTTCTGTAAACCAAACTCACCATATGTTGTTTCGCTAAACCAAACGCGCCTATTTCTGCTAAACCAACCAATCGGACCCTTTTGTTGTCTTCTCTTAACCTAAACGCACCTTTAAGTTTTTCTGCTAACCCCAAACACCCTCGTACGGTTTAACTGCTAACCCAAACGCACCCTATACATGTTTCTACAAAACCAAACGAACCCTAATCTGGTAAACCCAGTTCTAAACGCACCCTTGGCTGTCTAATATCCAACCAAACACCCCCTTTGTGATGTTATAAACCAAAAAGCACCCTTGTGGGTGGTTGGCAGCCAAACGCACCCTAGGGGTGGCTGAACAGCCAAACCAACGCACCCTTGGCGGTGAAAAACACAATCCAAACCGCACCCTCTCGGTGTTAACAACAAGCAAACGCACCCTATGTCATTTCTTTCATAAACCAACCGCACCCAGATAGGTTTTTAATAAACCCAAAACGCACCCTAACTAATGAAACACAAACCAACGCACCCTAACGGCTGACCCGAAACCCAACGCACCCTTTTCGCTACTAACCCCACAACCAAACACCCCCATGAGCTGTTAAACCCACACCCGAACACCCCTATGGGCTGCCAAACACCAAACGCACCCTCGGCTGATGATTCTACAAACAAACACACCTTGTTGCGTTTTTCTGTCAAACCAAACCAACGCACCCTTCGGGTGGCTGTTACAACCAACCGAACGCACCCTAATCTATTTATAACCTAAAACCAATTCACCCCCGGTTGGTTTCTGTCGAGCCAAACGCACCCTTTTTGGTGGTGGTTGCGGCTGTTGCAGCCATGGTGTGGTGAGGCGGTGATGATGATGGTGAAGGTGGTGTTATGAAGATGGTGCGATGATAACGATGATGGTGGTGTCGGTGGGGTGGCAGCGGGGTGTGGTGTAGAGGTGGTGGAGATGATGATGTTGTTGGTGGTGACAGGGGTGTTATGATGATGGCAGCGGCGGCGGTGGTGGGTGGTGTGGAGGTGGCGGCGCGTGGAGGCGAGTGATCTAGTGGATCAAATAGATCGGGTGGCGGGGATGCTTTTGGGACTCGGCCGGAAAAACTCGCCGAAAAAGTTTTTCCGACGGCGGCGAACGACGGCTGCAGCGGTGGTGGCCGGCGGCTGCCGGATATGAGGGAGAGAGAAGAGGGAGGGTAATATGTGTGTGTTGCATTTGATGGAAATGAAAGAAATATAAAACTTTTTATATTTATATTAAAAGTTTTAAATAATTGTGACAAGTATTAATAAGTTTGGGGTTCATTTTGTAATTATTTCCCAGGGACTAAAAGTGTAATTGTTGAGAAACTTTTATAAAATATTGGTTCGGGACTCATTTTGGCGACTTAACGGATGTTTCAAAATACGAAACTTGCGCCATTGTTTCCCAAATCATTTTTCTGATAAAAATAAGTATTTACTTGATAATATTTCATAAATATTTTTATAACATTTAAAATAAATATCTGTTATTTATTTTTTGACCCGGTTATGCCTTGACCGAAAATATCAATGAATTTTAACTCGAATATTCGCGTCATCGCCAAACACTTTTGAATAAAATGTTAAATGATTTTATTTAATATTTTTATTAAATAAATAGTGATAATTAAAAATTAAATTTAATTATTTTTGTGTCGGCACGCGCTGTTTGTAGCTTTCAAAACTTTGCGAGGCTGTTTTAGCCCTTTTCTGCTTGCTTCCAAGTCTCGGGTAAAACGGAAAAGTTGTTCGAAATATCATTTTACATCAAATTGCCTTAGAGTCCGAGTTATGAAAATGTGATTCAGTGGTTCGTTTTCGATACGTCAGCTTATAAATAACATATATCTTTTTCGTTTTCGTGCCAAATAAGTTAAAAATAACTTCCACTTGAGAAATATAATAATAAATATGATTTATTTTTTGAAATACGTTCCAAAAATTTTACCGGCCACGCGGTAATTGCTTTTATGTGACAATAAAAGACCAAAAGTCAAAAAGTCAAGTCAGACTCGAAACGTCCAAGGTTAAAATAGTCCTTTAAAATTTCGAGAATTCCCGGATGTTACAGCATTGATTACCGAGAATTGAATAAGCTGATGGTGAAGAACCGTTATCCGCTTCTAAGAATTGATGATTTGTTCGATCAACTTCAAGGATCGAGTGTATACTCGAAGGTCGACCCGAGGTCGGGTTATCATGAACTAAGGGATCGTGAAGAAGACATCCTGAAGACCGCTTTCATAACTCTATATGGACATTATGAATATCAAGTTATGTCGTTTGGTTCGACTAACGCACCGGCTGTATTTATGGACTTCATGAATCGGGTGTGCAAACCATATTTGGATAAATTCGTGATTGTCTTTACTGACGATATTCTGATCTATTCGAAGAACAAGCAAGAGCACGAAGAACATCTCAAGTTAATCTTGGAATTTCTTAAGAAAGAGGAGTTGTATGCAAAATTTTCTAAGTGTGAATTTTGGATTCCAAAAGTACAGTTCCTCAGACACGTAATTGACAGTCAGGGTATCCATATGGATATCGCCAAGATTGAGTCAATTAAAGATTGACAATCTCATAAGACTGCAACGGAGATTCGTCAATTTTTAGGTCTTGCCGGTTATTACCGAAGATTCATTGAAGGATTCTTAAAGATCGCCAAGTCAATGACCAAGCTTACTCAAAAGAAGGTCAAGTTTGATTGGGGTGACAAGGAAGAAGCAGCTTTCTAATTGATAAAGCAGAAGTTGTGTAGTGCACCAATTCTGGCTTTACCCAAAGGAAGCAAAGACTTTATCGTTTACTGTGATGCTTCAATCAAAGGGTTAGGCGTTGTGCTAATGCAAAGAGAAAAGGTGATTGCTTACGCATTACGACAACTAAAGATTCATGAGAAGAATTATATCACTCATGATTCGGAGTTAGGCGTAGTAGTGTTCGCTCTGAAGATCTGGAGGCATTATCTGTACGGGACAAAATGTACCATGTTCACAGACCACAAGAGTTTACAACACATCCTTGATCAGAAGGAATTGAATATGAGACAACGCCGTTGGTTGGAATTGCTCAGTGATTACGATTATGATATTCGTTATCACCCAGAGAAAGAAAATGTAGTGGCCGACGCATTGAGCAGGAAAGAACGAAGTAAGCCATTACGGGTTCGAGCATTAATTATGACAATTGGTTTGGATATTCCCAAGTAGATTTTGGAGGCTCAAATTGAGGCAATAAAACCAGAAAACCTCAAGTCTGAAGATGTGGGAGGTATGCCGATTGAAAATTCAAAGAACCCAAAAAAACCCAGGAAGGAGAAGTTGGAACCGCGTGCGGACGGAACACTGTGTTTGAATAACAGAAGTTGCTTGTCGTGCTATGGTGATCTAAGGACTCTGATTATGCTTGAGTCCCACAGGTTAAAATATTATGTTCATCCGGGTTTTGATAAAATGTACCAAAACATGAGGCAATTATACTAGTGGCCTAACATGAAACCCGACATTGCCACCTACGTTAGCAAGTGTTTGACGTTTTTAAAAGTCAAAGCTGAACACAAAAAACCATCTGGCTTGTTGGTACAACCTGAGATTCCTCAATGGAAGCGGGACAATATCACTATGGATTTTGTCACCAAGCTCCCAAGGACGCAAAGTGGAAACGATACCATATGGGTAATTGTAGACCGACTCACCAAGTCTGCACACTTTTTACCAATGATGGAAAATGACCCTATGGACAAACTAGCAAGACTGTACTTGAAAGAAGTAGTCACGAGACATCGAATACCGATCTCGATCATTTGTGACATTGACCCTAGGTTTATGTCGAATTTTTGGGTGGTCATTTCAGAATGCTATGGGTACTCAATTGGATATGAGTAGGGCATACCACCCGCAGACTGATGGGCAAAGCGAAAGGAGCATTTAGACATTAGAATATATGCTACGCGCTTGCGTGATAGACTTCAAGAATGGTCGGGAAGGACACTTACCGCTGATTAAATTTTCCTACAACAATAGTTATCATGCTAGTATTAAGGCTTCCCCATTCGAGGCACTTTATGGTCAGAAGTGTCGATCACCTGTTTGTTGGGCCTAGGTCAAGGATGCTCAGCTCACCGGTCCAGATCTTATTCATGAGACAACCGAGAAAATTGTCCAAATCAAGCAAAGAATTTAAGCCGCTCGTGCTCGCCAAAAGAGTTACGCCGATGTGAGGTGTAAGACTTTAGAATTTCAAGTTGGTGACCGAGTGATGTTAAAGGTATCACCTTGGAAATGGGTCATACATTTTGGAAAACGGGGTAAGTTAAACCCGAGATATATTGGACCTTTCAAGGTGTTAGCCAAAGTGGTAACCATTGCTTACAGACTCGAACTTCCTCAACAATTAAGCAGGGTTCATAGCACGTTTCATGTATCCAATCTAAAGAAGTGTTTATCCGACGAGCCATTGGCTGTTCCGTTAGATGAAATTCACATTGATGATAAGCTCCGCCTCGTTGAAGAACCAGTAGAAATTATAGATCGTGAAGTCAAGCGATTAAAGCAAAGCCGTATCCCTGTTATCAAAGTTCAATATAACTCCATGAGAGGTCCTGAGTTCACATGGGAACGTGAAGATCAATTCCGGAAGAAGTATCCGTAACTCTTCACAAAAACCGCACCCTCAACAAGTGCCGAATCTTGAGCCTTGCGGACAAGGCTCCTTTAACGGGGGAAGACTGTAACAATATGTTATTTCAGGTCATTTCCCGACTCAATTATTTCCATTATTTATTTTTAGAGTTTTACGCGTTCGCTTTTAATTATTATCGTATAGTTAAATCGCGTAAACTTAAAAATCAACTTCCAACGTAATGCGGGCATCAAAAACATAAAAGTTTTACGTCAAACATGTGTTATAAATTATTAAGAGTGTAATTTTTAACTTTTTCCTATTTTATTTTTATTGTTTACGTAAACGCTTACATTTCGATAATAAATTACATTAGGCTTACCCCGAAAAGCATCAATTACCCATCTATAACTCAAACAAATACTCACAATTAACCCATACACAAAAAATAAACTTATTTATCATCTAAAATAAGAACATAGGCCGGATGTGTGATGTAATACACATGAAAATAACTTAAACTCACTAGTTTGACTTCTATAAGCCCCACAAGTGTACCACATTACACAGTGATTCTAAAGATTGGCACATCAAAAGTACCATGCTTCCAATGAGAAGCCTCCTCCTCCTAAGGAGGAAAGAATGCTTACACCATGTACCTTAACCATAGCAAAATTGAACTAGAGTTATTTTAAGTTTAATGCACATGCTAGTTACTGCAAAATGTGTGCACTTAACAATACTCATTTTCACACACACTCTCATCATTCACTAACAAATTCACAAAACTCTCTCACAACACAAGAAACCCCCGGCTCAAAATTATACTAGGGTTTTATGTATAAAAATTTCAATCTAAAGTATTCCAAGTGTTCCAAGCATTGTTACAAAGTATATCTAAAGATCATTCAAGAGTATTGGAAGCTTGGGTTTTTGATTTAGCCAGAAGTATACAAGAAAAGAGATAGGGTTTTCTCATTAGGTTTTGATCTTGGGTTGATTTTTGGGTTTAAGCATAAGTTTAAGCTTGTGTTCTTGATCCAACTACACTTCTATAAAGGTCTTTTAGTTTAACATTTTACATTCATTCATAATATGTGTACATGCTTGATATAAAATGTTAACCACCACCTAGGGTTTGTATTTTATGAAGTAGGATGATAAAATTACATGATGGCAAATTTATATATATATTTTGGTGAAATAATACTTAAAAAGGAGTACAACCTAATATATAAATGGAAGATAAAATTATAAGTTTAGTTTGTAAATTAATTAAATTGAAATTTTGATTTACAAAAGTTAGTGAGCAAATATTATAAGGACACTTTAGCATGGACAATCACTATGGACTAAATTAGCGGAACCTAACATATGTAAGATCTCAAGGTATAAAGTAAGGTAAAAGAACTTGTACAAAGATTTCTCAAGAAATGGATTTTATAAAACCAAATAATATAAAGCATAGACAAACCTACTTGTTTTAATACATTCTGTTAAATTTTGAACGAATATTGTAATATATATTATTTTTGATTTAATTAGTACTTAATACAAGGATCGTAAGCATATAAGGAACTTGAAAAACCCGAGCTATAACGACAGAAAGTTATGACATTTGTAAGTTACGATAAAATTAAGTATATAAAAATTGTTTTTATAAAAGTTATTTTGATAGAAAATCCTCACTGTTTCAATCTGAATAAATTAAGAGAAATATTTTATAATTATATTAACTTTCATGAAGGAATCAAACATGTAAGAAACTCAAAAAACGGAATTTAAATGAATGAGTCTTATACTTTTTGCAAGTTTTACTTAATAAATAATCATAAAAGTATTTTTAAAAAATTATACTGAACATAGTGAAAAAGTTACAGTGTCATCAGAAGGCTAAAATATTATAAATATATAATTTTGCTATATTTTTTTATACAAAACAGAGGACATAAGAAACGTAAAAAACGGAAGTTTAAAACGTTAAAGATATGATTTTATAAAACTACTTTGTGCACTATTTACTTTTATACATTAATTTATAAAATAATTAAATTAATATATAATATCAATAAAACATTATCATTTATAAATATTAAATTATATATTTTTAAATAAATAATACATTGATAAACAAAAATAATATTTTCCTACGGATAACAAACATTTACCTTTATTTTAACAAAGTAACGATTTAATTATTCTATTTTTCAACCTTAAAATTAAAAACAAGAAACTATAAGGTAGGTGGTTGTAACCAATATAACATGTGATATTTTATTTAAATAAAATACATTATATCCTCATATACGACCCTACAATTATTTAGGTTGGCATTATCGTAATTGCCGAGACGATTATACAACATTTGATTTAGAAAATCAAAACCATTCACTTACGGTGAGTTCATAAGCACCGCTTTTATACAATGTACATTGATTTATAACTTTGAGGTGAGAAACATGCATTTTGTTTTTTTACGATTGGACGCAAGTACACTTTTATACAAATTACAAGTTTGTCTAAGTAGCTATAACCTACTATTGCCCATGGATCATGAACTGTTAATTAATGGCTTGTAAGCGCGAGTGTTTCGGGTGAGTAGCGCTCACTGTGCCAGTTTGCCAGACAACGAATGTATACCATGTTGGAACAATTTGGATGTTGCGGGTTGAACATCTACACGGGCACATTATTTGCATTAAATTGCATACATATATGTTGAGCTTTAGTGTCATGAGCTTAGTGCATTTCGTAATTACTTTTGTGATATTGTATTCGTTACTTATCATACATTTAGAAATCTTGCGGTCCTACTTTATACATTTACTAAACCTGTGAATTCACCAACTTTATGTTGACGTTTTAAAGTATGTTTTTCTCAGGTCAATAAGGTACGAGAAACAAGGATACATTGGTGGTCACCATTTTGAAGTCATTACATTAAAGATTTGGGTGCATTACATTTTTGGAATATCTGTTATGTCTTAAAATCTTTACAATTTCATGGATGAACTATTTAAGCTTTGGGCTTTTGTAACAAACAAGTTTATTTAATCTAATGTATCATTTTTAAATGACTCGTATAGAGTTCGTTCTCATATCTTGTGCTATTGATCTATGAAGTAACACTCTCAGACCCATATTCCGCTGCGACCCATTTCGGGGGTGTTACATAAGTAATCTTCAAATTTCATCGTTTAGCTCCAAAATATGCGCCTTTTAGAATGTCTTCACAAAACACTCCGTAATTAATGCAATTAACAATTTTAAACAATTAAGTAACAATTTTTGCAATAATTATATAAAAGTGGGTAATTTACTTGGGATAAATGATGGTATAAATGTAATGTTATTTGATGTCATCGCCACGTGACCTGGTTTCTCACAGTTGTAACACAACCGACATGGTGCACCTTCAGGGTGATGAACAAAACACTTAGAACATTTTGGATGAGAGCTAGTATACTCATTCCTAGTAGGGACTGCTGCCACAAATCCTTTTCCCACATTTGCTCTCTTATTGTCAGACCACAAGCCTCCTTGCTTGCTTGATTCCACAACCTCCTTCCTCTTCTCACTACTCCTAGTCAATGTTCCACACCTAACTGCCTCATTAGTTAGTGTTCCAGCCATAAGGATAGCACTCTGAATTGTGGTTGGTTGCGTTGCTCGAATCATTACACGGATTTGAGGGGCTAATCCATGAATGTACCTATCGATAAGCTTGGATTGATGTGTTTAAAAAGCTTTAAATTTTTAAGACTGAAATTACCGATTTATTAAATGGAAACACACCGGGTAAAGTATAACCCACGTATGTTGTATAATATCTTAGGTAAGACCAGGTCGTCCACAGGGATTTGATTTCTGTTCAAATAAGCGTAGTTAGAATAATTTTTAACAATTTTAAGATAAATGATGTTGGATTCAATAATGATGAAGATGACTACTCGAATAGCTTCATATAATTCATAAGCAATGGTGATAATTACGATATCAGATTTAGGACTTTAAATTATAAAAGGGATTTCTCGTCTGAAAACGTTTTCTCAAATTAATTTTTTTAACTTAAGACTTATATCTAGTTAACTCGATCAGATGTGTCACTCAAATAATCTTGTTACTATTATATCAAATCCATTTTGTTTATCAAAGAACGTAAGCGGATTTCTCTTTTCAAACGATAAAGACCATAGACAAATCTTTAAAACTATATAGTTCACAACGGGTCTTTCGACCTATACCATTACGAGTATACAATCAAAGTTGATAAGATTAGACACAATAAGATTTCAACATAAGCTTAAGATTAAAAAGATCGCAACTACACCAAACGCTTAATCATTATATTAACATCACCGAGTACTCATGAGAGATTTAGCCTCTTATGACTACGAAGTTCATAACAAAATAATGAAGATAAACAAGAAACATACTATGCTCCAGTAAGAATATGGATCAAACTCTACCCGTTACAAGTATCGAATCTTACTACAACCTTTATTCACTAAATACTATGATTATGTTCTTCGTTCTTTGTTTTTGAATTTAGGTATTTAGGAGGATATTTGATAGATAGATGAGATGAAGTATGTGTGGGATATCTTCAGTGGTGTGAAAATTCGTCTTTATTTATAGGCTGAAAAGGGATGAAAGTGCGGCGCACATTATAAATGTGTGGCGTACTTTTCCTATGTCGGTTCAAACTTCATTAATGCTTGTTGAGAAGTGCGGCGTACATTCTGAAATGTGCGGTATACTTGGTGAGTTAATGCAACCTTTATTTAATTTCATTTAATTCTCAAACTTGATAGGAAGTGCGGAGCACATAAATAAATGTGCGGCGTACTTCTTTGTATTTTTAGCTTTAGCCCCTTCTTTTCTTCTAACTTGTCTTCCAATGAGTATAACCACTTGTACTTTGATCGTTTTAAGCTCGGGATGTCTTCAAGTGAACTTGCACATATTTCATGCTATTAAGTATCAAAAGTTCACGAGAAATGATAAAATATATACAAATAACGCCGCCAAAAACATGTTTAATTTAGGCGTTATCAAATCCCTCCACACTTAGCTATTGCTTGCCCTCAAGCAATTAAAGCGAGAAAACAAGATCATTTATCATGACATGGAGAAAATTTAGATTTAACAAGTGTTTACTGATTTTAATAACTTTTTAGGCATAGACATATAACAGAGCACCTCGCATAGGGAATGTGTTTGATTTATAGTCACTCAAGCCACTCAGATAGGGTTTATATTTTGTGAAGTCACTCAATTGCATAGACATAATCTAAATAGCAACCATAGGCTTGTACAAGACACATAAACATGCCTGTTGCGGCTTGAGCACCTAGCCAATATCTCAAAGAGGCAAAACGTGATAATGATGAGGGTGAATAACATGTATTGGTTCCATGTGCCAAACTTAGGCCTTGTACTTTGAACTTTTTTCTCTCTTTTTTTACACCAAAAGCTTACTAAGGCAGGCATAGAACTTCTTTCATTGAGCATTTTTCTTTAGTTTTTTTTACTTCAGCCGAATAACACTAAAAATGAGTGCTCGAGTTTTGCAAGATTTATTTCGCCTCTTATCATACGATTTTATCTATAAATTAACCTCATTGCAGTCTAGTAAATGATAATCAAGCACAAGTTCTGAAGCTACTAAATTATCGGCTCACTCTTATAATTTTGAACCAATACCAATGCTCTAGAAAAGGCAACAAATTACAAATACACAGCCGTAACGACGGATGAGACACTTGCAATTGCATTCAAACCTTAACTCGAACAAGCCAAAGGTAAAAATTATCTTAGGTATCAAAGGTGGATACCTGAATTGTTAATGTTTAATTCTCACAATTTAGTAGACTGGTTTTATGCTAGTTATAATGTCAATCCGGTTGGATTTGCCTAACTAAGAAGTATGCATTTTTAGTTTCTAGAAAGAAAAGCATATATATTAAATTTTAAAGACTTTTCATAAAATATCAGTTGAAAATTTTGGCTAAATTACAGGGCAAACATGGAGGGATATGATTAATTATAATTTTTCCTATTTGGCTTCCCTTCCACACTTAAGTTGAACATTGCCCTCAATGTGAGAACCGATAAATATAGAAAACTGAGAAAATTAAAAGAAAACGGTACTTCCCGGGCATAGATATATAGCTTCGAGAGAGCTTTTCTTTGAGAAAACGCCATATTTTTTCAGGTCTATATTACCTGCATAAGAGTAAACACACAAAAGCACACAAAAAAGAAAATATTTTTTGGTTTTTATTTTTTAGAGTATAAAACAGAGGATGAGGGGCTCCTCTACACTTAAGATAAAGCACGGGTTGCCTTCCGAGAAGCGCTTAATTTTTTTGAACAGATTTATTAGCTAGACTCGTACTTCAGGAGTTCATTCTTTGGGAAAGAAGGGAGTGAGTTCTTACCTTGGGTCACTATCCTCTTCATGGTAGAGTTTGAGTCGATGGCCGTTAACAATGAACGTCTTGCCATCTTTTCCATATAGTTCAATATATCAGGATGGATATTGATATTTCACTATATATGGTCCTAGCCACCGAGATCTGAGTTTTGGTTGTTTGAAATTGTACTTAGAATGAAATAACATCACTTTATTTCCGTGTTTGAACTTTTTTCTCAGTTTTAGTGTCCTGTCGTGCCAGACTTTGGTTCTTGCTTTGTATAAATAAGAATTTTCATATGCTTGATGTCGGAATTCATCTAACTCGTGTAACTGGAACATTCTTTTCTCACCAGCGGTGATGAGATCAGGATTAAAAAATTTAAGAGCCGAGTACGCACGGTTTTCGATTTCAAAAGGTAAATGGCAGTTACTGTATACGAGTTTGTAATGTGTAGTTACCGTTGGTGTTTTGTAAGCGGTTCGAAAAGCTCACTTAGCATCCTTGATTTTTTTACCAGATAGTTGGATTATCTTTCACAGTTTTTTTAAGAGTTCTTTTAAGGGCTCTATTTGTGTTTTCAACTTGTCCACTCGTTTAAGGATGATATGATGTATAGAAACGGTGGTTAACTCCATATCTTTTCATGGTTTTTTCCATTATTTTGTTGCAGAATTGAGTTATTTGGTCGCTTATGAGAGCTTTGGGCATTCTGAAATGGTAAAAGAGTTTTTTCAGGAAGGAAATAACAACTCTGGCATTGTTTGCTGGTAAAGCTTGAGCTTCGGCCCATTTGGATACATAATCGACAACGACTAAGATGTATTTGAATTTCTATAATTTTGGGAATGGTCCCATAAAGTCAATACCCCATATGTCAAACATTTCGCACACTTGAATACTGTTTAAGGGCATTTCATCACGTTTGGATATATTCCTTGTTTTTTTGACATGCTTTGCAAAGGCGAATAAGAGTATGAGCTTCTTTAATGATTGTCGGCCAGTAAAAGCCTGAGTCCAATACTTTTTTAGCTATGGTGTTTGGTCCATAATGTCCACCGGTAGGTCCGTGGTGACATTGATCTAGAATGGTATGAATTTTTGGTCTTGGGACACAGCGTCTGATCATACCGTCTGAACATACTTTGAAAAGATAAGGATCTTCCCAAAAGTAGTTTTTGATGTCAGAGAAAAATTTGTTCTTTTGCTGGTACCTCATCCCTTTAGGTATAACATCACCCACCAAATAGTTTGCAAAGTCTGCGAACCATGGTGTGTCATTAGTGGTTATTTCCATACGAGTTTCTCCAGGAAAGTTATTGTCGACATCATTGTCATCACTTGTCTCATCATTATCAATCCGAGATAAGTTGTCGATGGCAACATTTTCTATACCTTTTTTGTCTTTAATTTCGATATCAAATTCTTGCAATAGCAGAATCCAATGTATTAGACGTGGCTTATCATCTTGTTTTTTGAACAGGTGTCTTGAGCTGAGTGATCGGTGTAGACAATCGTTTTGGATAATATTAGATAGGGTTAGAATTTGTCGAATGCAAAGACTATAGCCATCAGTTCTTTTTTTAGTAACCATATATTTTTGCTGAGCTTCAATAAGAATTTTACTTGAAAAATAGATGGGGTGAAAGTGTTTACCATCTTTTTGACCTAGGACTGCTCCAACTGCGAAATCACTTGCATCACACATAAACTCAAATGGAAGATTCCAGTTTGGGCTCACAATCACAGGAGTACATGTAAATTTTTCTTTCAATGAATTAAATGCTTTGTGACATTCATCATTGAATTCGAATGGAGTATCTTTTTCAAGCAACTTAGTTAGAGGACGGGTAATTTTGATAAGTCTTTGATGAAACGTCGGTAGAAACCGGCATGTCCTAGAAAATTTCTAATGCCTTTGACATTAGTATGTGGTGGAAGCTTAGTGGTTACGTCGATCTTGGCTTTGTCAACTTCAAGGCCTGCACCAGACACTTTGTGTCTAAGCACAATTCCTTTTTTTAACCATAAAGTGACATATTTCTCAGTTTAGGACAAGATTTGCATCCTTGAAACGTTGAAGCATTTTTATCAAGGTTTTTTAGACAGTTATCGAAAGAGTTTCCAAAGACTGAAAAATCATCCATGAATACTTCCACGAATTCTTCGATCATGTCAATAAAGATAGCTAACATGCACCTTTGAAAAGTAGAGGGAGTATTACATAGACCGAAAGGCATTCGCCTGTAAGTGTATGTTCCAAAAGGGCATGTGAAGGTTGTTTCTTCTTGGTCCATAGGATCGATTGGTATTTGAAAGTATCTCGAAAAACCGTCAAGGAAACCTAAGTATTTATTTCTTGCGAGTCTTTCTAACATTTGATCCATGAATGGAAAAGGAAAGTGGTCTTTTGTGGTTGCTTCATTGAGTTTATGATAGTCGATGCATACTCCCCAACCCGTAATGGTTCTTGTTGGTACAAGTTCATCTTTTTCGTTTGTCACAAATGTGATACCACCTTTTTTAGGAACACAGTGAATGGGACTTACCTAAGGGCTATCGGCGATTGGATATATAATACCAGTGTCTAGAAGTTTAACGATTTCTTTTTAACAACTTCTTATATATTTGGATTTAATCATCTTTGTTTTTGAACGACTGGCTTTTTGTCATCTAGGAGTTAAATTTTATGTTTACAAAAAGACGGACAGATTCTAGGAATGTTTGTTGTTTTCCATGCAAAGACTTGCTTGTGTCTTTTTAAAACAGAGATGAGCTTATTTTTATTTTTCTTAGAAAGCTGAGATGATATGATCACTGGAAGAAAATAAGGTTCTTCCAAAAATACATATTTTAAGTTATTAGGAAGAGGTTTGAGTTTAAGATCTGAAGGAGGTTCTTCAAGAGACGTCTTAATTTTATAATCGGTGTTAAAGGTTATCTTTTCGAATGATGGTTCTTTGGTTTCAGAGTCAGATTCAGAGTTTTTATCAGCGGTCATTGCCATGAATTCATCGAATTCAGCAAAGATTTTTTCTTCGAGAATAGTTACCTCGATGGAATAAAGGATTTTACTTCCTTCATCGAGAAGAGCATCAAATTATTCTTCTAAGATTTTATCGATAACGTCAACACTGAAACATGTATCATCGTTTAAATAAGAGTGTTTCATCCCAGAATCGATTGAGAAGGTTATTCGTTCAGTTCCAACTCCATGATTGAGTTGTTTCTATTTAACTCGAATTACTGCATCGACAATATAGAGAAAAGGTCTCCCTAAGATTAGAGGAACATTACTGTCTTCTTCCATTTCGAGAATAATGAAATCTACCGGAAAAAGGGAGTTTACCAACTTCAACGACCATATTTTCATCTATTCTAATAGGGTGTTGGAATGATCTGTCGGCTAATCTTACGCTCACTTTAGTAGGTTTGAGAGTTTCAAGAGATAATTTGGCATATAAGGAATATGGCATGAGATTAATGCTAGCACCAAGGTCGGCTAAAGCATTACATGAGAAAGCTTTACTGAAGTTGCATGGAATAAGAAAACTTTCATGGTCTCCAAGTTTAGGTGGAACCTTGTTTTGAATCATAGCGGAACTATCATCGCTAAGAAAAGCGGATGAGATTTGTTCGAGCTTGTGCTTATTGCTTACGAGTTCTTTAAGAAACTTTGGATAGTTTGACATTCCTGCTAAAACATCGACAAGAGGTACATTGATTCGAACGGATCGAATCATGTCAAGGAATTTACCATATTTGGCTTCCATCTTTTCTTTTCGAAGGCGTTGGGGATATAGGATTTTTGGTTTATATGGTTTAGGAATCGGAGTTTCTTTAACAAGTTTTGGAGTTTGAGATTTTGGTTGAAGTGTAGATTCCTCATCTTCATCATCACTATCGAAGTTGATAGGAGTTTCATAATCATTAAGTTGGTCATTTGGGTTGATAGGTGGGTCATAGGATTTACCACTCCGCGTAAATACGGCATTTACATGCTCGTTTCAAGCTTGCGGTGGTTGATAAGGTTTGGGATTTTTTGGGGGGGGGGGGGAAGCTACCTTGTGGTTTGGTTGAGTGTTACTAGATGTAGATCTAGAAGGTCAGCCAGATTACTTGTCAGCTAATTTGTCAAATTTAGCTTCGAGATTTTAAATCGAGGCTTGATGATTTTGGGTTGTTGTTTCGAGTTTGGTTTTGAGATCCATAAAAGTATCTTTGACAAAGGAATTGGTTGAGTGTTGAGCTTTTATGAAATCGCTTAATTGTTTTTGAAGGTCAGGTTTATCATCAGAGTTAGATCGATAGTTGTTTCGATTGTAATCGTTTCTTCCACTTGAACGCCAATTATCGCGATTTGAGTCACGATCGCGCTAATCATTGTAAAAACGTGTACGATGGAAGGTTTGCATGAATTTGGCTTCTTCTTCAGGAGACATAGGTTTGTCATCATCGTTATGATCGGGGTTTGATTGTTTTGAACGAGATTGGAATTCTTTGTACTAAGCATCCATTTTCATGATCATGGCATCCATTCGTGCCATAATTTTATCAGTGTCAGAATTACTGCTACCTTTATCGTCGAAAGCAACGGTTTTCTTTAAATGATGATTTTATTTTTTAGTTTTTAGCCAAAATCATGCTTGAGTAAGACTTTGTCTTCGAGGAGTTGATAAGCTTGTTTTGGTATTTTATAGAGGAAAATACCACTAGCTTTGGCATTTAGAACTTCACGAGTCATTTCGTTGAGGCTGTGATAAAAGATTTCAATGATATAGGTTGTGACCATGGCAATTTCTGAGCATTTCTTTCATACGGAGCCAGGCTTCGGTTAAGGTTTCATTTTCATGTTGAGAAAAGGCTCGGATTTCTCCGAGGAGTCGATCGAATAGAACTAGGGGAAAATCTGCTAATGAAAGCGGTTCGAAGTTCATCCCATGCTTTGATAGTTACTTCGATGAGTTCATTCAGCCAGGGTTTTGCTTCACCCGTGGGTGATAAGGGAAACATCATTAGGCGGATGGCTTCATTTTTGGTGTCTCTGTATTTAAACATATCACAGATTCTGAGAAATTCATAAATGTGTTTGTGCGGATTGGTTTTAATTCTACCATCAATTTAGTTTCCTTTGACAAGAGTCAAGTGGTTACCTTTAATAGCGAATTCGTTTGCGGTTTCAGGAATGAAAATTGCGGAACCGGGAGTCGGAGCGACAACACGGTCGGCAGCCCACATGGGTTCATCATCCATTGGATTGTAATTTTCAAGGATATCAAGAAAGTGACAGAAATAGTTGATGTCAAGAATCAGAGCATAAACAACTTTTGGTTGTGCAGGTGGTGCGTTTCTTTTTTCGAATGGAACTCTTCTGTTTCATCGACGAAGTCTTCGATTCAGGGTATGTTCAAGTTCATGAAGTGGTTCAACAAGTTCAGAGTTGGAAGCACGTGTATGCATCCAAGGGAGATATATATTTTTGTTTGGTTCAGTTTGCCAAAAAACTGTATGGCGATTTTGAAAAAGAAAATGGTTAAAAATTATTTCAAGAAATGATTACAAAACGGCTTAAAAAATCCCCAGCAGCGGTGCCAAAAACTTTGATGTGTTTCAAAACCTTTAAATTTATAAGACTGAAATTACCGATTTTTTAAATGGAAACACACGGGTAAAAGTATAACCCACATATGTAGTATAATAACTTAGGTAAGATCAGGTCGTCCACCAGGGATTGATTTGTGTTCAAATTATTGTGTTAGAATAAACTTTAACAATTTTAAAGATAATATTGATGCTGGATTCAATATGACGAAGTATGTCTACTCAGATAGCTTCTTATAATTCATAAGCAATGGTGGATAATTACGATCTCAGATTAATGGTCTTTCACTTATAAAAAGGATTCTCATTCTGAATACGTTTTAACAATTAACTTGTTTAACTTTAGACTTATATCTAGTTAACTCGATCAAATGTGTCACTCAAATAATCTAGTTACTATTATATCAAATCCATTTTGTTTACCAAATAACGTAAGCGGATTTCTCCTTTCAAACGATAAAGACCATAGACAAATCTTTAAAACTATATAGTTCACAACGGGTCTTTCGACCTATACCGTTATGAGTATACAATCAAAGTTGATAATCAAAGTTGATAAGATTAGACACAATAGGATTTCAACATAAGCTTAAGATTAAAAAGATCGCAACTACACCAAACGCTTAATCATTATATTAACATCACCGAGTAGTCATGAGAGATTTAACCTCTCATGGCTACGAAGTTCATAACAAAATAATGAAGATAAACAAGAAACATACTACGCTCGGGTAAGAATATGGATCAAACTCTACCCGTTACAAGTATCGAATATTACTACAACCTTTATTCACTAAATACTATGATGGTGTTCTTCGTTCTTTGTCTTTGAATTCAGGTATTTGGGAGGATATTTGAGAGATTGATGAGATGAAGTATGGGTGGGATATCTCCAATGGTGTGAAAATTCATCTCTATTTATAGGCTAAAAAGGGGTGAAAGTGTGGCGTGCATTATAAAATGTGCAGCGTACTTTGCCTATGTCGGTTCAAACTTCATTAATGCTTGTTGAGAAGTGTGGCGTACATTCTGAAATGTGCAGCGTACTTGGTGAGTTAATGCAACCTTTATTTAATTTCATTTAATTCTCAAACTTGATAGGAAGTGCGGCGCACATAAATAAATATGCGGTGTACTTCTTTCTATTTTTAGCTTTCACCCCTTCTTTTCTTCTAACTTGTGTTCCAATGAGTATAAACACTTGTACTTTGATCCTTTTAGGCTCGGGATGTCTTCAAGTGAACTTGCACATATTTCATGCTATTAAGTATCAAAAGTTCACGAGAAATGATTAAATATATACAAATAATGCCGCCAAAAACATGTCTATATTAGGTGTTATCATGGATTCAGGTGTAACCAAGTGTGGAACCAATTTATCCAATTCATGGAACCGATCAGTATACGCAGCATGGTTAGCTCTAACCATGGCGTGATTCTACAATTCAGATTCTAGCTTCTCCATCTCATTACTTGGGCAGAATTCTTCCACAAGCAATGCCTTAAACAACTCGCCAAGTCATTCCTATAGTAGCTTTACGACCTCTTTCCTGAATTTGGGAGTTCCACCAAGTTAAGGCCTTGTTGATCAAAGAACTTGACACATACCTAACCTTTTGGTTGTTAAGACACCCACTAATATCCATCACTGACTCCATCTTCTCTAACCATCTTGTAAGCACTATTGCACCTCCCTTTTCATCAAATTCCCTTTACTTACACGCCAAGAACTCCTTGTAGGTACATCCTCTATTGTTACCACCATTTCCACCATTACCATTTCCACCATTTCTATTCCCACCATTTGCGTTGGCGTTGTTGACATTGTTAGTCACTTGCGCGACAATCTGAGGGATGATTCCTTGATGTTGTTGAGCGATGATCGCCGTAATGTTAAGGTTTGCACTGTTTTTGTTAGGGTTACTTCTCTTAGTTGGAGCCATTTTTATATAAGGTAGGAATAAATGCATGTTAAACAGGGGAACGGTTTTTCTAAACCACTATTCCTATCATAATTCACACTTCGCCATATATATAACAAACACGCAATGTGTCAACACCAATTAATGTAAGCATGCTTGCAAGTCCACGTGTGTCGTGGCGCATGTATAATTATGTTGGCCACCATAATTATTGATGCCCCATTTCACACGTGTACTCCCTCCCATGACCACACCTCTTAATATCAACACACAACAAAACACATAATAATAGACACAAATCAACCACTATATCAAAATATGGAAAATGAATACTCGAATCGATATATTATATAAAATAAAACTCATTAATGTTTTAGCAATCCAAAGGAATGGCGCCAACTTTGAAAATAGCTAAATTACAAAAGACATGAGGGGAAATCTGGTAGCATGTAGGCAGGAATGGGTTGGGGCATGTCACACCCCGCCAAGGCGAAAACGAGAGGCGTAAACAAGAATGGATATAATCACAACACATGGTGTCTATATAGAGAATACTAAAATGAATACTAAAGTAAAGCAAAGACACAAAGTGTCATAACAATACCCAAAACCTAATGGTGTCTTTATTAATGAGAAAGAGGTCTCGTCAATAAATGACATGCAAAACATAATCCAAATAATTCATGCAAACGCAATTATTCAAAACAGAAAGCATAAATAAACTCCAAGCATCCTACGGTCTCTTCTAGCCACTGCGCTCTATCTTAGCACCATTAAGCTCACCTGAAAATGATGCTTAAAACCGTCAACACAATGGTTGGTGAGAGTCATAGGTTTAAGACACACATAACAATCCTTTAAAACCAATTACTGTGATAAATAAAACATAGCATAGCAGGATATTAAACGAACTATCATACAAGCTAACATGCAAACACACCAAACCATGTTGAGACGGTCACGCTCAACATCACAAACAAGGGAACGGAACGTGTCCCACGATCCATATCACAATAGCAAGTAGCACATAACATAAAATAGTCACGTATAGCCCATGCCTCGTTTAAAACACATTATCACAGTAACTAAAATATTTAAACTCATAGCATCATTTTCACCCCAAGAAAACATAAGAAAAGGGGCTATGAAACTCACTGATGCTTAGCTTCCCAGACGATTTTAACAAAAGCTTCACAAACACTTCACGGATAATCTAAACAATTAAGCACACAATAAGCTACCATCAATTAGGCATTCAACCCAATATGATGTAACCTCAACTATGATGGATATCTAAGCTATCTACCATAGTTCTATACTTGATTTCACCCTTTTCCAACTCTTATATATGCCATTTATACTTCAATACTACACTTTAAATTTTCTGGATTAGAGCAGAATTTTATACTCACTTACGCGCCCTAAACGCACCACTTAAACACTTCCATAATTCTAATCAAAATTCACCATGCTACATATATGTCTTATGAACCTCTCCTAGCTCTTCTAAAGTCATTACCTTTTTAAAAATACCCTTTAGAAATTCATTAATCCAAAGTGTCCAGAATTGGCCAGAATCTGACCCCCTAAAAGTATGACGTTAGATAACCCACTTAAACTTCATAACCTACTTAGAAAAAATTCAGGGGTCACACACAATATATAAACTAACTTCCACGTGATTTAGAGCCTCTAACTAGATGTCTAAGTATTTTTAGAAAAATCAAAACCAAAACTGAAATTCATCACAGTTTTACACACTGATTTTGTAAAGACCTTTTGACCCACTTCCCGACCATAAAAACTCACGAGACCAACTTTGATGGAAAGTAGACTCTCTGAGGTTATCTCCAGTATGTTGTAAATTGTTTATTTGATAATTTATGATTAAGTTATGACCGTTACAAAACTGCCTAATTTTCTGCAGTGAATTAAACAACTAATTCGGGCGATCTAGACCCTAACGCATGATTAAATCACGAAACCAATTGAACCAATGATCAAACAATCATCATTAAACTATAAACTCTAGAAAATTTAAAACCCTAATTTATTTTCATGATTAAACCTAATCCATCATGCTTAGATTACAAGAATTAAAATAAAAACTAGAATTAAACAAAGAATTAGAAAATACCTTAAACCCTAAAAATTTCTTCTCTTTTTTTTCTCTGGATCGGTCGAGCAATAGGGGAGGAGGGTTATGGGATTTATTTTGTATTTATAGGCCCCCAATTAAATATATATAATATCTAAATAGAGTTTGTTTCTTTTTAAAACTCTTTTTTTTCTTTTCTTTCCCCTTATCCTCTTTAAATTCGTTTTTACTATTCATCTATAAAAAAAATATATTTTATTTATTTATTTATTAATTACTTAATTATTTGCTTTACCTTAAGTTTTTATAAAAACCTAAGCTTATTTGCACATACCTTTTTGTTTAAACGCAATTTACTAGACTTTTAAAAATAATTAACTTTCCAAAAATACTTTTCATTTCACAAATTCACTTTCTAAAAATAGAAAGTCTTCCAAAAACTCTCATATTTTAACAAACTTATTCTTTCACAAATGACACACTTCCCATTTTAATCCATCACCTAGACATCCACATATTAACCAAAACAATTCTCTCAAAATACCCAATCAATTTCATTATCACTATAAGTGATTAAAATAAAATTTCTCTATCAAATAACTCATTTCTCTTAACTTAACCTCTAAAACCTAAACTTATCTTAAATTACTAACACAAAAATATGTATACGTATAATTACTTACACAATTAACGCGAAACCGCTTCAATCACCGAAATCATTTCCTTGTCACCAAAAGTGAACGAAATGAACTTCACAAAATTCAACACAAATCCAATCCCAATGAGACGATCACGCTCAATGGATTGATTATCCAATCTCACATATCCCACACAAACACATATAAACACGTATAAACACATAACCATACATTGCAACAGATACATTTAGGTCAACACTACGGTTTGACCAACCTGCTCAAGTCATGGTTGTTACAGGGCGAATCAAGTTTGGGTCGAATGTTCCTTTCGCAAGTGTCCTCCAGCTCTTCAGCTTTAGCTCCGCTCCTAGCAGTAGATTTAAGATCCGAATCGGTCTCCTCATCAAATGCTGAGTCGTCCAGAGGCTAAGTGTTTGAATCACTTTCTAACGCCTCCTTCAGCCACTTCTTCTTTGACTCTTCTTCTTCCTCAGAATCCTCCTTTGGATCCTCTTCTGTGTCTTCTTCTGATTCCACATTAGGAACTCTCTCAGGTGATTTTTACTTTACCTGAACAGGGTGAGTTGTAACAGGTGTAACACCCCCAAATCTGGGTTGCAGCGGAATGTTGAATATCTGAGGGCGTTACTTCATAGATTAATGTCCGAGGGCGGAATGTTGAATATCATGCTACGCTTTTACTCATGACCTCTCGGTCTACAACATCATCGGTTCCTTGACAAAACAAAGAGTCTTGTCAACCTTAACCTCGACTAACTTCCAAAATCCGAATCCAACTGCTAATGACTTTGCTTACCCCCACAAGGGTGCAATTAGCAACACAACAACCCCAAACGAAAAGAAGCATCCCACTACATGTACCTCACTTGTCATCTAGAAAAATTATCAAAACCCTTAAGTAATTGTAACAACGTGTTTCATATCTTAACCTCGTAACTCATCAAACAAGAACTGTCTTGAAATTAAGATATAAGATGTTACAAAGCTCAACGTATCTAAAGAATCCACGTAAATTCATGTTTACTCAAACTTTTAGCACCTCTCAATCCAATTTTCTGATACTCAGCTCATAAGACAGAAATTCTCAACCGAACTGTAGGCCCAATATATCCAAAGATCTCAAATGTTCTTACATAACTCGGTTCAAACTTGTCTTTCTTTCCAAACGTACTACACCTCTCCAAGGTGAGACCTTCAACCACCCATAACCTACTAGCATTAATTCAAAAGTTTCCCACTACTACCAAGCTAACACTTTTGACAATTTGGTTGCCTCAAGCCTTTCCTGTATTACCACTATCTTCTTAGTTGTTTCTTGTACCAAATGCGATCCATTTAACTCACTCTCTCCAGTTACGGCCCATAAAACGGTAACCTACATTACTTTCCATGCCATGCTTCAAATGAAGCACATCCATACTCGAATGATAATCCCCACCTTAGGAAAAAAACTCATCTCACGAAAGTGAGTATTTCAATTACCTCTAAAATCTACCATACTTGTCCTAAGCATAGCTAGGAATGAAGTGACTTAGTCAGTCAATTGACTACACCCAAATCACATCGTATCCACTACTCACACTTGGTAACTTGACAACAATATCCTTAGTTATCCTTTCCCACTTCTACTCGGGTAACTCAGGTTGTAGCAACAATCCTGAAGACCCTTGATACTCAACTTCCACTTCCGAATACGCTAAATACTTACTACCGCAACTAGCTATATCCTTCTTCATACACAACCATCGATTAGTTAACCTAAAACCACACAACATCGTATCCGCTCCAGGATGGATAGAATACTTTGTCGTATACGCCTCTTCAATAGCCAAGGTCCTTACATCTCTCCAAATGGAGGTCCGAACCTTGTCTAACCAATATGAACCACTCTCTATCTCTTTTCACACTCGTTGGTCCAAGCCACGCAACATCTTATGTTGACGCGTTCTTTGCTTTGGACATCTTATCTTATGCCACCAACATCCTTTTCTCAAACCTAGATCGGATCATCATACATCTATCTTGAACTCATTCTTGGCTTCACTCCTTCTTCCTACTCCATTGTACAACATCTACAATTGCCTTTCCCAGATGGTACTTGGCCTCGAAATCAAACTCACTAAATAACATCCATCCATAATCTTTGCCTCATGTTCAATCCTTCCGATTGAAAGTGTGTTGGAGGCATTCATGATCCGTATAGATTACTCTCCATGTCTCGTTCACTTAATGCCTCTAGCATTATAAGGCAAAACCTACCACGTTAGCCATGCAATCCTTCATAAGAACCTTCAGTTGTCGCGACGTACAAGCAATCACCTTCTCCCTTTTCCAAGCATGCTTCCAAATCCTTGCTTCGCGCGTCATAATATACTACGAAATCGTCTGCTCCTTTCGGCAATGCCAAGATCGACTCATTACCCATTTGATTCCTTCCACATCTAGATAGCTTCCTCTCTGCACTGCTTCCATGTTGTTAGAAAACTTCACGTACATCTTCTCTTCCTTCAGTGACTCCACGATCATCTTTACGTGCGACTTGTACTCCTCCTCAGACTTCGGGTCGGTTTAAAATATCGTCTGTATATATACGTTAACTAGCTTGTCTATATACGGCCATGCACACCCGGCTCATTAACTCTATGAAAACCGCTGGTGCATTGGTTAACCCAAAAGGCATAGCCGTAAACTTCAACGTGTCCATTACGCATCCTAAAAACAGTCTTAGCTACATCATCCCCTTGCACCCTACATTTGTGACATCACATACGCATTTTCTATCTCACTCTTCTTGAGATAATCTATGCACCTTTCAAACTACCCACCTTTCTTCCTTGGTACTCCTACGGGACCTCGTATCCTCTTTAGTTCGTTTTCTCCACGAACCTTAAGCACTCTCTAAATTACCAAGGCATTTTAACTACCTTCTCGTGGCATACCATCTCAGCCTTATGTCTCAACAACCAATTCTCTCCTACGACTACATCAACACTCTCATAACTAAGAGGTATTAATCAAAAGTAAAACGAGAACCCTCTAATTCCAACTTGGGATCGCGGATAATTCTATTCGCTTCGCTACTATCAATCGCACCACCCAAAAGATACGTCCTAACATCAACTATAGCACCACGCCATGAGGAAGTTTCAAACTTCACATGCACCAATTGGTATGGACCCAAAAATCACACGATTCCAAAAAGAAAAAAAATCAACCGAATATAAACGTCGACAAAAAGAACGAACCTCCGACCTAACAAACACATCAATGATTTCTAGAAACACCCCCAACGAATAATACCACGTACCACGACCCATTAATTAAAAGATTAAGAACCTTTGTACCAAAACCAACTTTTACCCAAGGAAACTTTCCCTCATAACCTTATACCAATCATTTTAAAACAATAGAATCACCTTAGTTAATAATGCAAATAATTTTAAGTGTAAAAATACATTTAAATACAATTTTCATAAACTTATTTTAATTATGGTTTTCATAAAAGAAATTAAAAGATGATTTTGAAAAAAAAACGTATTGCATTTTATTTATGTAATTTATTTTTAAAAGAAGTTTTTTAACACCTAAACAATATGGTATCGACTACAACAAACTTACTTTCAAATGGAATATATGACTCATAAAAAAACATCATGATAGCAAAATAGACTCTAAAATACCTTAAGAATTCCAATACCAGAATACTAATTTACTTGAAAACGAACACGACAACTCTTGCAAACCAAACAAACCATAAGGACTCATCCATACCAACAGTCTTAGAACCAAACCAAAAGGTATCGTCACCCTTAGACAAAAGGAAAACAATCAAAACGTCGAACGGAAAACATAGAACACCAGTTCTATGATAACACCCTAGAATACCAACACGAGCGTTGGATATCTCGACGAATCAACGAGCTAACGAACCAACTTAAGAATCGTTATAACACCCTGTGTTTTCAAGTCTTTGACGACGTCAATAAATGTGCTATTTATTTTTATTATTGTACGTGTTTGCT
>BQNB010062673.1:7309-32943 GCA_026074375.1 Tanacetum coccineum
ACAAATACTATTAGTTTGTTTGGACTTACGAAAGTGGTTTTATCATTTAAAAAAAATCCAAGACCTTCCTTATCTTGGGACAATTTTTAACGACTTAGCATGTAATCTAAAGCAATGCTACTCTTTTTGAATTTTGAAAAATTTAATGCTTCATCTTGAAGTCTAGAAACATTGCATTTTAAAAAGTCAACCTCTTTGATGAGTACTTCACACTTTTTGCAAGGTTCAACCACCTATTTATAATTAACAAGTTTCATTACTTCAAATTTAAGACCATTGTTTTTGCTTAAAAGTTTTGAATTCTTACTTTCAAGATAACGTTTTTCATTTAAAAGTTTTTCAAATGTTTTAGCAAAATCTATGTTAAACCTTAGGAGTTCCTCATTCTACTTTTGCAAATCAATATGTTTTAAATCATAATTGGAACTAGATGGCTTAGATACTACCTCTTGAGAGTCGATTTCCATAAGACATGTTGCGTTATTTAAAAGTTCATTGCCATCTTCACTATCACTCCAAGCTCCTCCAACAATAGCCTTATTCTCCTTTAGCTTTCTACATTCACTAGAAAAGTGGCCTTCTATCCCGCAATTGTAGCAAACTCCCTTTTGTTTGGAGCTTTCACCACCTTTGTTCCCGAATCTATTTCCGCGCCTCTTTCAAACCTATTAGCACCATTACTAAATCGATTGCCGCACCCGAATAGATTACCTTTGCGAAATAACTTTTGAAAGTTCCTAGCCATTAAATTAAATGCTTCGGTTTCTTCTTCATCTAGCTCTTCGTCACTTCCTCCTTGACTATCGCTATCATCACTAGTTTGCTCCCTAGTAACTTTAGCTTTAAGAGCTAATAATTCCACCTTTTCTTTGGTGATATTAGATCCCGCACCATTATTATCTCAAGTCTTAAAGCTAATTGGTGATTATTTCATAAACTTTGAGGTTCCCAATTAGCTCGTCAAGAGAAAGTGTAGCTAAATCTTTGGCTTCTTCAATGGCCGTCACCTTGGCTCACCATTTTAATGGAAGAGCATGAAGAAATTTCTTAACATGATTCTTGCTAGAATAGTCCGGATCTAACAATTTGAGACTAGTCATGATAACATTGAATCATGTGAAGCCGCTTTCAGTGGTTTCTTCATTGGAGATTGAGAACTTCTCATATTCTTGAGTGAGAAGATCAATCTTGCAATTCTTGAATTGAGTATTGCGTTGGTGAGTGATAATTAGTGTATGCCAAAACTCCTTGGCGGTTTTACACATGAATACCCGCTTATACTCTTTACGCGGTAGGGCATTGTAAAGAGTCATCTTGGCTTTGTTATTCTTCCCTAGTTGCTTCTTTTGCTCATCCTTCAGAATCTCGTACGCCGTCTCCTTCATTAACTTTGTTTCTGAGTCGTCAACTTCGAAATAGAAATTGTTGTTTTGGATGACTTACCATAAGTCAATATCTTTGGACTTAACGTAAGTCTCAACATGGGTTTTCCAAAAGCAAAACCCATTAGGTTCTAGCAAATGTGATATTTGCATTAAACACCCCTCAACATAGTTCTCTTGAGCCATGGATCCTTACTCAACTTTTTTAAAAATCAGAGTTAGGATTTCAAATTTCATAAAAAGAAGTTTTTAACTAAAAATGACTTCTCGAGAAGGCTTTAACACTTGAAAACTTAAGTACACCACTCTGATACCAAATGTAGAATCGTAGAGGGAGAGGGGGGGGGGGGTTGGTGAATATGATTTTCTTGACTTCTTTGAAGTTTATAAAACTTCAAGTCTTAAAAGAGTCGAGTGGTGTGCTAATCTACTTTATGGTAAGAACAATAAGTAGATAGCAAGAAAGAGAGAGAGAGAGAGAGAGAGAGAGAGAGAGAGAGAGAGAGAGAGAGAGACCACGATATATACTGGTTCGGGAAGAGGATTTAGTCCTTTCGTACGTCCAATTGTGAATCCACGACTCTGATACTACACTAGTATAATCCTTATGGTGGACTATAAACCGTGTTACAATTTAACTCCACCGACTTTCAACATTGCCGATGCTCACAAAGAAGAGTTACTACCTACGATATTTCGCCCTCAGAATCCACCCCTAAGAACCCGTGATTCGACTTAACCTCTAGGATCATTATATCAACTAGGACCACTAAGAACTTCCCCTTGGAAGTTTACCAAACCCCAACTAGATCCCCAATGATATAGGCTTGATCCAACGTATACAAAACTTCCCTTACAACTCGATTGAATAAAATATAGATAGTTGAACCAAGTCCTAATCTAACCTAGAGACTCAATTCTCACAAAAAGGGTATGTGAAAGAAGACCCTCAAAAAATACACAAGTATGGATTAGGTACTTGTGTGGCCCTCTTACGGAGATGTGTTCACTTCAATAGAATGATCGATGAGAAGTTTAGAACACTTGATATTAGAATTAGAGAATTAGAGAAGAGAAAAAAGAGGAAAGAATGTTTGCAAAAGGTGAGGAATACAAAGGCGAAGGGTGGGTATTTATAAGCCAAGGATCCTAAAATGTGGGAAAACAATTCGCGTCTGGCTCGCTGCCTTGGCATTTTAAATACTTGTACTTGTTAAACCCCTAATTGTACTTCATGTTATGACATTTTAATCATTCTTACACTCAAGGTCAACTAACTCAAATAACCATTTGATAAAACATTTGTGGAGTATTAAAAAGCGTTTCGCTTACCCGATATTGTAAAGAGAGAACCGAATTATCGGAAAAGGGTATTTTAGCTATTCCTCAAAATGTAACTAGCTTAGTTGGGATCCAACTAAAGGTTTGAAAAGCTAATTAATGGTACAAGAGAATATTCCTAAAACATTATCAACTTAGAGAGAAAGGGGGAACGATTTGAATTTGAATTTCAAATTCATTAACCACATGTTGGATAAGAGAGAATGAGTTGTCATGAGTTGGGATGATGTGATGAAAAGGAGCCTATTGATCTTGCTTTGAAATGGAGGGTTGAGATGAGATGAAGAAAGGTAAGTTGTTTAAATTTAAATTCAATCCAAGGGTAGAGAGGAGAAAGAGGTTACTTGGATTGATGAGGTATCTTGATCAAGGGTGGAAGAGAAAGTGTGTTTGTTGTGTTTGTTTGAAATCAATCCAAGGGTGAAGAAGAGAATGAGGTAAGTTAGATTGATAAAGCGGCTTGATCAAGGGTGAGGATGATGGAGTGTGTATGAGAAATTCAAATGTTATAAGGAAGAAGGTGAATAGTGGATATGTGGCGAAGAATGTTTTAATAGGATGTGAAGGAGCCTTTGTAAGGAATGTAGGGAACAATAAGTACAACAAGTACAAGGAGAGTACATTGTGTAAAAGAGTGTGAGTTGGTATGTGGGTATCGCAACACCCCAAAATCAGGTTTTAAGTGTTTTAATTATGAAAAGGCCATTAGGTAAGTTTGACTATGACTTTAGTAGCCTAAATGTACCAAGGGACTTAAGCTTCTGCCTGTCAGAATCAATACGGCGTATTGGTAAGTGTGAATACGACGTATTAATATAAGAGTGGATATGGCATATCCGAATTTATAAATATGGTGTATTGGTAGTCTAGCATGGATACGACGTATCCATAAGTATGGATACGGTGTATCGGTTAAGTCAGACCATATGTAATAATGAAATAGAAAATATAATGTGGCACAAATTAAAGAGAACTAGACTTAGGGGACCAAAGGAGTCATTTGACCAAAGTGCCAACCAACAAATATCTGGATACTTCCCTTGTATCCAAAATATTCCAGAAAGTGTGTTAGTGTTGTGTTTGTGTCGACCCAAGACAAGAAAAAAAGGAGGGAAACCATAAGCTTGAGGTTTGATGATTACTCCTATATGAAGGGTTAAGTCCTAGCTAATATCCCTATCAAATAAGTATCTCAATTAGTGTTTAATTGTTAATTAAGAAGTTAGGGTTCATGAACCCTAATTTGGGATATTGGATAAAAGGTGTTTAAAGGCTAATTAAAAGGTTATAATAATTATGGGTTAAGTTCTAGTAATTAAAAGTTAGTAAATTTTTGGGTTAATTATCATATGATCATTATATGAGTATATAAGAATTAGAGGTGTTAAGAGGTGAGCTATGGTTTTAATAAACCATTGTTATAGTTATTTATTTATGTTTTAAGAGTTATGGTTATAATGATTTTTGGCCTAGGATGCAAGTAAGGATGATGATGGTGATTAACGGAAACTTAGCTTGGAATCAAGGTAAGTAACTATGATTAATATGAATGTTCTCATATAATGTATGTATGAATGAGGTTGTAGAATTAAAGTCTTAGGTTAGTAAATAAGGTTTTATAAGAGGCTTGCCTAGTAAGATTGCACAAGTGTTAGTTTCATGATTATGCAATGACTAAGGTATGTTTGTGATTGTTATGCGTTTAAGGTTATTATTATTATGTGTTATAGTTTATGGAAGTTGCCATGGAGATTGGACATGAACATTGATGGTGTTGTGTGTTATAATGCTTTAAGTGTTTATATTGCTAATATGATAAATGATGTAATAATCATGTTTTGATATAGTTACTTACTAAGCGTTTCGCTTACGGTTTCGTTGTTTAATGTTTTGTAGGTTCTTCCAAAGAAGGTAAGACAATTGGAAAAAGGCTAAGATTCGGGAGCATGGATTAGAACTATGGAATTACACTTAGGCGCTTAGTATAGATGTCGAGCTCCATCATGTTGAACCCCCAAGTTGTATGTCAAGGTGTCGTAAAGTGATTTATAAATGGTTATCATCAAGTGTCAAGTAATTTGTAAATGCAGAATTTTAAGTGGGTAAGTCATTTGTTATAGTAGATGTTAAAGTGTTTGTAAATGGGTCAAAATGGGTGTTTGGCAAAATACCCGTTACATTGCAAAGTGTGTTTTAGTAGGTCATTGAGACCGCAAACGTTATGTATTGGTTTAATATAAAGTATAAATGAGATCTGGAAAGTCTTGTGAAGTTTCAGGTTAACGAAGTCGCGTTTTAGGTCAAAAAGGGATTTTTTGCACATGGTTCTGCAGGTTTTGGGTCCGTTGGTCCCATACGGTGTATCCAAGGTATGGATACGGTGTATTGAAGGTTTAGAGTGGATACGGCGTATCTATTTTCATGGATACGGCGTATCCATGTCTGATGATAACAGTTTTTAAATATTCTTGTTTTAGCCGTAAAATCTAAACCGTAAAGAGTTAGAAGGCGTGCTCTGTATTGTTGGAAAGCTATTTGAGTCTATTTTATGTTAATGATACTTTCAAGAGTTGAATGGTAAAGTATTTTTATCAATGTTTTAAAGAATGACATAAGGTCACATCCAGTTAGTCGTTTCCACGAAAAGCTTTAATTTTTGGTCAAATTTTAGATTCGGAAAAGGGGCGTTTCAACTTAGTATTAGAGCTTCGGTCAAAGAGAAGTAGGTTTCCATGATAGGTTGCCTAAACTTAGACCACTTGTAGATGTGTATGCCGTAAGAATAAGTAGCAAAGAATGCAAATGCCTTAGTTATAAGGTAATTAGTACTTGCGGTGTTGATTATGAGAATGTTTAGATATAGAATGACTATGAAATGTGATATATGTTATTTTTCCATAGACTAGATGATTATAAATGCGAGTAAGAATGTAAAACACTTATCGGAGAAGTTTTAAGTGTATAAGTATATGTTTATATGAATATTGTAAAGTCTATGGTAGTTATTTATATGTCTAAGTAGTACATGATGAGTATGATGGTATGAGATTGTGAAGTGTTTGAGCTAAGTAAAATGCATAGGATTACATTTTAGATAAGATTTTATGAAAATATATGAATTACGAATAAAGGGTTGAAGTATGATAAGTTGTATAATGTAGAGAACATGATAAAGTAAAATGCGATAATACGATATAGTTAAGTACGAGACGTATATAAATGATAAAGAATGAATAAAATCATGTAGATATATGCAGGGAAATGTATGATGTGTAAAATGGATTAATGAATGTGTCTTAAAGTAAACCAAATGTGAGGTTTATAAACGTGAAAAAGTCTAATGGATTAAAAGGATGTATTGGTATAGAATTGATCATGAGGTCAACGTGGGGTTGACAGGAAAACAATTAATCCGATATGGAAATGCATATAAAAATGTAATAAACGAGAATGACAAGTATCTCATCAATCGAATCGTTGAAAAAAATAAGGAAAACAAGCAAAAGGTGAGTGAGAATTGCATAGGGCCAATAAAAAGGGAATTAGAAAAATATAGAAGAGTAAGTAATGACAAAGGGAAAAGAATGATAATATTAAACATAACCTGGATTCCATTGTGGAACGAAATGTAACCTTTGGATAGGCCTAATAATGTTATTGATGAATGGTAATGGTAACCCTCGGGATAGCCAAAGAAAGTTTAATTAACAATGTAATAGTATCCTTCGCGTAGCCTAAGAATTAATTAAAGTAACAGTAAGGGACAGTTAAAGTCCCTTCAAGGGAATGTGATAATGATCTGGATCCAAGGCTAAAGAGGTAAAAATGTAATATGGGAAAAAGTTAAAGAATAATGGTCGATAAAAGTAAAATATAAAAAAGGTTAAAAGTTAAAGCGGGTAATAGGAATAATACTAAAGAGTATGCGGAATCTACTCTTTAATACTTAGAAGAATATGAATGTAACAATGAACTGAATGAACAATGTATAACTGAAAAGCTCTAATATTATTATGAATAATACGATTACTCTGTGTAGTAATAGGGTTTACAACCTTGAAGCTATGTATCAAAATGTCTATGACTATTGTGCATATAAAACCATAACCTAGGATCTCCTTTTATACACTAAGGAGTCCTTTACAAGATAACTACAAATCTTCTATATTGTTAAACAAAATAATCGTATACGTATCTTTCTAACTATATAAGATATACACTGAATAAGTCAATACAAATCACTTGACATATCTTTATCACTTTGGTAGTCTTAATCTTCATCCAGCAGTCTTAAGTCCTTCAGCAGTCTTAAGTTAGTACTGGCAATACTAACTTACTCTAGCAGTACTAACTGATTAGTACTGGCAGTTGTAGCTTGAGCAGTACTAACTCTTGGCTTGGCAGTACTAAGTATGAAGACTTTTAATTCCCAACAAAAGTCAAGAAAGCAAAGTGTTGTAATAGAAACGATAAAAGGAATGTTAAGATAGCTACGGTAAATATGAAAGTATTAACTAATGTTTGACTTACGTTAAGTCAGGAATAATGCAATTTTTTAAGGGACGTGTAGTCCTTGATTGAAAATGTAGAATAAGGTAATTAAGAGAGATGAGTAAGAAATGAGTTAACTAAAATGATGGAATTGGAAATGGTAAATGTCACCCAAATGATGTTGTCATTAGAAAGAGTGTAAATGTGATAGAAATGAGCGAGAGAGAAAACGTGTCAAGGGTAATAATGGTGTTTATAGCATGGCAAAGTTTTGCAAAACCAATAGTTATCGGTAAAAGCAACTAGTTGGGTAAATATTTAAAAGTGCTAAGATAGAATGAAGGGTCAAATGTGACCGAGTTTTGGTTAGTATTATATGAAGAGATTTCGAGGACGAAATCTATATAAGGGGGTAGATTTGTAACACCACAAAACCGGGGTTTAAGTGTTTTAATTACAAAAAGGCCATTAGGTAAGTTTGACTATGACTTTAGTAGCCTAAATGTGTCAAAGGACTTAAGCTTCTGTCTATCAGAACCAATACGCCGTATTGGTAAGTGTGAATACGGCGTATTAATATAAGTGTGGATATGGCATGTCCGGATTTATGAATATGAAGTATTGGTAGTTTAGCATGGGTATGACGTATCCATGAGTATGAATACGGCGTATCGGTTAAGTCAGACCATATGTAATAAGGTAGTAGAAAATATAATGTGGTATAAATTAAAGAAAACTAGACTTAAGGGACCAAATGAGTCATTTGACCAAAGTGCCAACCAACAAATATCTGGATACTTTCCTTGTATCTAATATATTCCAGAAAGTGTGTTGGTGTTGTGTCTGTGTCGACCTAAGACAAGAAAAAAAGGTGGGAAACCATAAGCTTGAGGTTTGATGATTAATTCATGAAGATTATACTCCTATATGAAGGGTTAAGTCCTAGCTAATGTCCCTACCAAGTAAGTATCGCAATTAGTGTTTAATTGTTAATTAAGAAGTTAGGGTTCATGAACCCTAATTTAGGATATTAGGTAAAATGTGTTTAAAGGCTAATTAAAAGGTTATAATAATTATGGGTTAAGTTATAGTAATTTAAAGTTAGTAAACTAATGGGTTAATTATCATATGATCATTATATGATTATATGATAATTAGAGGTGTTAAGAGGTGATCTATGGTTTCATTAAACCATTGTTATAGTTATTTAATTATGTTTTAAGAGTTATGGTTATAATGATTTTTGGCCTAGGATGAAAGTAAGGATGATGATGGTGATTAATGGAAACTTAGCTTGGAATCAAGGTAAGTAACTATGATTAATATGAATGTTCTCATATTATGTATGTATGAATGAGGTTGTAGAATTAAAGTCTTAGGGTTAGTAAATAAGGTTTTATAAGAGGCTTGCCTAGTAAGATTGCACAAGTGTTAGTTTCATGATTATGCAATGACTAAGGTATGTTTGTGATTGTTATGCGTTTAAGGTTATTATTATTATGTGTTATAGTTTATGGAAGTTGCCATGGAGATTGGACATGAACATTGATGGTGTTGTGTGTTATAATGCTTTAAGTGTTTATATTGCTAATATGATAAATGATGTAATAATCATGTTTTGATATAGTTACTTACTAAGCGTTTCGCTTACGGTTTCGTTGTTTAATGTTTTGTAGGTTCTTCCAAAGAAGGTAAGACAATTGGAAAAAGGCTAAGATTCGGGAGCATGGATTAGAACTATGGAATTACACTTAGGCGCTTAGTATAGATGTCGAGCTCCATCATGTTGAACCCCCAAGTTGTATGTCAAGGTGTCGTAAAGTGATTTATAAATGGTTATCATCAAGTGTCAAGTAATTTGTAAATGCAGAATTTTAAGTGGGTAAGTCATTTGTTATAGTAGATGTTAAAGTGTTTGTAAATGGGTCAAAATGGGTGTTTGGCAAAATACCCGTTACATTGCAAAGTGTGTTTTAGTAGGTCATTGAGACCGCAAACGTTATGTATTGGTTTAATATAAAGTATAAATGAGATCTGGAAAGTCTTGTGAAGTTTCAGGTTAACGAAGTCGCGTTTTAGGTCAAAAAGGGATTTTTTGCACATGGTTCTGCAGGTTTTGGGTCCGTTGGTCCCATACGGTGTATCCAAGGTATGGATACGGTGTATTGAAGGTTTAGAGTGGATACGGCGTATCTATTTTCATGGATACGGCGTATCCATGTCTGATGATAATAGTTTTTAAATATTCTTGTTTTAGCCGTAAAGAGTTAGAAGGCGTGCTCTGTATCGTTGGAAAGCTATTTGAGTCTATTTTATGTTAATGATACTTTCAAGAGTTGAATGGACAAGTATTTTTATCAATTTTTTAAAGAATGACATAAGGTCACATCCGGTTAGTCGTTTCCACGAAAAGCTTTAATTTTTGGTCAAATTTTAGATTTGGAAAAGGGGCGTTTCAACTTAATATTAGAGCTTCGGTCCGAGAGAAGTAGGTTTCCATGATAGGTTGCCTAAACTTAGACCACTCGTAGATGTGTATGCCGTAAGAATAAGTAGCAAAGAATGCAAATGCCTTAGTTATAAGGTAATTAGTACTTGCGGTGTTGATTATGAGAATGTTTAGATATAGAATGACTATGAAATGTGATATATGTTATTTTTCCATAGACTAGATGATTATAAATGCGAGTAAGAATGTAAAACACTTATCGGAGAAGTTTTAAGTGTATAAGTATATGTTTATATGATGTAAAGTCTATGGTAGTTATTTATATGTCTAAGTAGTACATGATGAGTATGATTGTATGAGATTATGAAGTGTTTGAGCTAAGTAAAATGCATAGGATTTCATTTTAGATAAGATGTTATGAAAATATATGAATTACGAATAAAGGGTTGAAGTATGATAAGTCATATAATGTAGAGAACATGATAAAGTAAAATGCGATAATATGATATAACTAAGTACAAGACGTATATAAATAATGAAGAATGAATAAAATCATGTAGATATATGCAAGAAATGTATGATGAGTAAAATGGATTAATGAATGTGTCTTAAAGTAAGCCAAATGTGAGGTATATAAACGTGAAAAAAGTCTAATGGATTAAAGGGATGTATTGGTATAAAATTAATTATGAGGTCAACGTGAGGTTGACAAGAAAACAATAAATGCAATGTGGAACTGTATATGAATATGTAATATATAAGATAGACAAGTATCAATCGAATCTTGTAAAATATAAGGAAACATGATAAAGTGTGAGTGAGAATTGCATAAGGCAATAAAAAGGGGAAATAGAAAAATGATTAGAAGAGTAAGTAAATGACAAAAGGGTAAAGAATGATAATTTAAACATAACTTGGATCCAGTGTGGAACGTAATGGTATCCTTCGGGATAGCCTAATAATGTTAATGATGAATGTAATGGTATCCCTCAGGATAGCCTAAGAATGTTAATGATGAATGTAATAGTATCCTTCGCGGTAGCCTAAGAATGTTAATGGTACCGTAATGGTATGGTTAAAGTCCCTTCAAGGGAATGTGATAATGATCTGGATCCAAGGCTAAAGAGGTAAAAATGTAATATGGGAAAAAGTTAAAGAATAATGGTCGATAAAAGTAAAATATGAAAAAGGTTAAAAGTTAAAGCGGGTAATAGGAATAGGAATAGGAATGTTATGTCGAAAGTGTATAATTAGGATGATTCATAATCTCTTTATTTAAATGGATTGGGACGCCTCTTCATTTAAATAAAGAAATTGTGAACCATCGAACCATAAGTTTATATTTCTGTTTTTGCATTGATTGGGACGCGTCTTAATGTAAATAAAGAAGTATGGATAAGTGGGCTTATGTGTTCTCGGCATAGCATGAGAGGGATTAAAGAAGTAGAAAACAAGGAGTCTAAAAGTAGTTAGATGTCGTAGGAAATAAGATAGGTGAAATAAGAATTTGGGTGCGACTTTTAGTAGAGACTTTAGGAGAAACCTACGTTTTAGATGTTAAGAGTATAGGTCGAAGGATAAAAGTTTAAATTAAGGTTATAGTATGCCTTATGGCATGGTGTAACAATTATGGTGGTCGCTAAGTATTATTAGCATCCTGATGTGAATTTGGAAGGTAATAGTAAAAGTATTGAATTATTTCAAGTGACTTATAGTCCTTGACAAAAATTAACTAAAATGAAGTAAAGAAAGCAAGGTGTTATAATGGAAACAATGATAGTAATGGTAAGATGGCTACGATAAATATGAAAGTATTAACTAATGTTTAACTTACGTGAAGTCAATATAATGCAAATTTCTCAAGGGACCTATAGTCTTTGATTGAAAATGTAGGATAAGGTGATTAAGAGCGTTAAGTAAGAAATGAGTTAACTAAAATAATGGAATTAGAAATGGTAAAATATCACCTAATTGACATTTTGTCAATAGAAAGAGTGTAAATGTGATAGAAATGAGCCAGAAGTAGAACGGGTTAAGGATAATTAGTGGTGTTATAGCATGGCTAGAGTTGCAAAACCATATAGGTTGATGCAACTAGTTGAGCATATGTTTGAGAGTGCTAGAATGGAATGAAGAGTAAAGTGCGACAAAGTTTAGTTACTATTATACGAAGAGATTTCGAGGACAAAATCTAAATAATGAGGGTAGATTTGTAACACCTCCAAATCGGGTTTTAAGTGTTTTGATTACGAAAAAGCCATTAGGTAAGTTTGACTATGACTTTAGTAGCCTAAATGTGCCAAGGGACTTAAACTTCTATCTGTCAGAATTAATAAGGCGTATTGGTAAGTGTGAATATGACGTATTAATATAAGAGTGGATATGGCATATCTGGATTTATGAATATGGAGTATTGGTAGTCTAGCATGGATACGGCGTATGAGTATGGATATGACGTATCAGTTAAGTCAGACCATATGTAATAATGTAGTAGAAAATATAATGTGGCACAAATTAAAAAAAACTAGACTTAAGAGACCAAATAAGTCATTTGACCAAAGTGCCAACCAAAAAATATATGGATACTTCCCTTGTATACAAAATATTCCAGAAAGTGTATTGGTGTTGTGTCTGTGTCAACCCAAGATAAGAAAAAAAGAAGGGAAACCATAAGCTTAGGTTTGATGATTAATTGATGAAGATTATACTCCTATATGAAGGGTTAAGTCCTAGCTAATGTCCCTATCAAGTAAGTATCTCAATTAGGGTTTAATTGTTAATTAAGAAGTTAGGGTTCATGAACCTTAATTTGTGATATTGGGTAAAAGGTGTTTAAAGGCTAATTAAAAGGTTATAGTAATTATGGGTTAAGTTATAGTAATTAAAAGTTAGTTAATTTATGGGTTAATTATCATATGATCATTATATGATTATATGATTATTAGAGGTGTTATGAGGTGAGCTATGGTTTTATTAAACCATTGCTATAGTTATTTAATTATGTTTTAAGAGTTATGGTTATAATGATTTTTGGCTTAGGATGCAAGTAAGGATGATGATGGTGACTAATGGAAACTTAGCTTGGAATCAAGGTAAGTAACTATGATTAATATGTGATTAATATGAATGTTCTTATATTATGTATGTATGAATGAGGTTGTAGGATTAAAGTCTTGGGTTAGTAAATAAAGTTTTATAAGAGGCTTGCCAAGTGAGATGTCACAAGTGTTACTTTCATGATTATGCGATGACTAAGGTATGTTTGTGATTGTTATGCGTTTAAGGTTATTATTATTATGTGTTATAGTTTATGGAAGTTGCCATGGCGATTGGTTATGAACATTGATGGTGTTGTGTCTTAGAATGCTTTAAGTGTTCATATTGATAATATGATGAATGTAATAATCATGTTTTGATCTAGTTACTTACTAAGCGTTTCACTTACGTTTTAGTTGTTTAAAGTTTTGTAGGTTCTTCCAAAGAAGGTAGGACAATTGCAAAAAGGCTAAGATTCGGGAGCAAGGATTAGAACTATGGAATTGCACTTAGGATCTTAATATAGATGCCGAGCTCTATCATGTTGAACCCCCAAGTTATATGTCAAGGTGTCGTAAAGTGATTTATAAATGGTTATTATCAAGTGTTAAGTAATTTGTAAATGCAGAATTTTAAGTGGGTAAGTCATTTGTAGTAGATGTTTAAGTGTTTGTAAATGGGTTAAAAAGGGTGGTTGGCAAAACACCCGTTACATTGTAAAGTGTGTTTTAGTAGGACGTTGAGACCGCAAATGTTATGTATTGGTTTAATATAAAGTATAAATGAGATCTGGAAAGTCTTGTGAAGATTCAGGTTAACGAAGTCGCGTTTTGGGTCAAAAAGGACTTTCTGCACTTGGTTCTACAGGTTCTGGGTCTGTTGGTCCAATACGGCCTATCCAAGGTATGGATACGGCGTATTGAAGGTTTAGAGTGGATACGGCGTATCCATTTTCATGGATACGGTGTATCCATTTTCATGGACACGACGTATCCATGTCTGATGGTAACAGTTTTTAATTATTCTTGTTTTAGCTATAAAAACTAAACCGTAAAGAGTTAGAAGGAATGCTTTATATCGTCGAAAAGATATTTGAGTCTATTTTATGTTAATGATACTTTCAAGAGTTGAATGGTAAAGTATTTTATCATTTTATTAAAGAATGACATAAGGTCACATCCGATTAGTCGTTTCTGCGAAAAGCTTTAATTTGTGGTCAAATTTTAGAGTTGGAAAAGGGGAGTTTCAGGTATTATTTTGGGAAGGTTTATGTGAAGAGAATGTTTATGCTTGGAGAAGGTTTGAAGATGATGATGTTTATGATGAGATTAAATGATTGATTTGGGTTAATAATCATATTGCCAATAAGAAGGGAAAGAGTGGGGAAAGAGTGGGCATATGTTATTATGGGATGGTTTAAGAAGGAAGTGTTTAGAGTGTGTAAAGGATGAAATCACTTGTTGGGTAAGAAAGGTAAATAATTAATTAGGAATAATGGGTTGTAGGATTTTATAGAAGGATAGATTAATCACTTGTTTGGAAAGAGATTAACAAGTGATTAGAGGGATGTGTTGAATAGGGTATAGTATAGAAGTGTTGTAGAAAGAAGTGTTGGAGTTTGTAAGTTATCATATACATGTGAGTTTGTAAACATTTATAGGTAATGAGGTGTGAAAAGTCAAAGTATGATCAACCTCTAAATACCACTAACTCAATTAGTCATTTAGACTTTTAATCCATGATAATCAACAATGGATTTGATCACTAATCAGCTTGATGCAAACAAGCTAAGTACTTTGCATATTAAGTAAAGCATATCTCGTAACGGGAAAGGATGCGTTCACACAAAGTGACCTTTGACTTAGTTTAACCAATAAGGGAGTAAAACTTGTTACGTGATTAGGAACAATGTAAATCCGGATTAAGGTCAAATGAATACTTTCATTTAATGGTATGCTAAAAATATGATCAAACCAGGTTTAGAAATAAGTTCCGGCCTTGGCTAGAGGCGTTTGATAAAGGATTTGAGTTGGCGTTTTGCTAAAAAACAAGAGGATTTGTTTTTGCTCCTCTATAAGTCTAACCCTCATTTAGAGTGTTCCTTAATACTCAAATATCATATACATATCTTTATTTAAGTTTCCACATGTGTCATGTAATAGGAAAGCCGACAAAAGCAAATCCATAAAAACAGAGTTCGCTTGTAGAGCGCTGCTCACGCGCTGACGCTTGACCAAACGCGTGGTGGATTAGGAAAATACACATTTCTTAGAAATTTAGGTAGGCTAATCGTTTTGTGATTTTATATTTTGCGCAACGTTTATTTGTCTATCGTTAAAAAGAAGGAGTCCTGTCATCTGTTGCAAACAAAACTGTGCTTTAAGCTTTGACGACGTTAGAAGAAATTGCGACGCTGTCTCCATGCACTGTAAATCCAAAGCTCCATCAAAGTCTCGTAAAGTAGTGTATTTGTCCTGGTTTTTCTCTAATTGAGCCCAAGTCACGTGTATTTCCTTCCAATGCTTCTTAAATGCTATAATATAAAAAAGAAACGATTAAGCACGATAAATGGGGATATTTGCATTATTTTGGGGGTTAAATGACCTCAAAAAAGTGTATATAATTACACCTCATCAAGTAGCCCTACACTTGGGATTTGCTTGTCCTCAAGCAAATAGGCTTTTCCACCTAGTAATTAGTAAAGTAGGAGGCATTTAACCTCCTTGATAAAGATAATCTATGGCATAACCGAATAGACCTCGTAATTAAAAACACATAGATTATATACTAGCACCTCACATAAGTGTTTGAACTCTCTTTTTCTCTCTGGTGTAATAATGACTTATAACAATATAGGAAACGAGAAAATAACACTCACTACCTGTCATAGTATATAGATTACCATAAGCTTTGTAAAGGATCAAAACCTCCACTACTTTGGCTTAAGCACCTAGGAATTACTATCAAAGAGGTTTTTCAAAGGGTTGTGATGTTTGGGTGTAGGGTAAAGGAAACACGGTTGGGGGATATGGGGAAATTTTGACTGGTGGCAAGCTAATTATCAAAAAGAATACATGTAAAAGCCGTTGCTAAGCTAAGACTCGACAAAGCTAAGACAAATATACACAACTCTACATCAAAGTCTTTAATTTCATTTTCTTGACTCTTCTTCAACATAAACATAAGCAAGATGGCAACTCGTATTTTTTCTAACATATTTTTTTGCTTTTCTTATTTTTTTATTTTGTATATATACACTTTTGCCTTGTCATCTGCTGAAACATACATAATATACATGACTTGAGGTTTATAATCGCACCCCTAAACTTGAGTTTTATGATAACTCAATAATAAACTAACTAATAACCCAAATTAGGAAGATCAAATAAACATGGAGAATATTAGACAAATTTGGGGGTAGTGACTTAAATTTTGTTCCCCATTTCTCCGTATAATAAAAACTATAATGAATCTCAATCGTTCCAAAATGGTATACACTGATAATGACTCGACTTAGCAACCATGTAATCAAGTAAATAATTAACTAGGGTTAAACAAATGTGATAACAATAATGTACTAAAAATGAGTACATACAAGAAAGGCTAAGGCGATTTAGGTGTAACATTTTGATGGGGTGTAAACAAATTTCAACTACTAAATACTCTAGAGTAGTTTATTCAGGAATTTATTAATCCAAAGAAATCCCCTTTCCGTCATTCCGAAATACTTAATAGAAGAAAACGAAAAGGGTAGGCTTAAAGGGGTATACTAGGGGTATTTTGCACTAAAAATGAGTACGAAGCAAAGGTGTGGGGGTAGTTATATGATCGAGGAGATCATCATAACCATAACAAATACAGGCTAAAAACAAGGGTTTATCCTAATACCTCTTATCACTTGGTAAATCATAATTACACGAATGCGATCTCAATACTAGTCTCGGGATGATTGATTGGTTTTCTTCAAAGTATATATATAATATATATAATAAAATATATATAATCTAAAAAACACAATCAATAAAACCGAGAAGTAGTATAGAATGTTCCCGGGTCGTTTATCCCCAACGAGGCTGGACTAGAGAATCAATACAGTCGGAAGATTGGAGTTTGAATGAGATTAATGATTTGAGAGAGTAGAAAGCTAGATTAATCAATAACAAACAAAAACGATTGAAAAAAACCTAAAAATTATGAAATTAAGCTGAAAAACGAGAGCAGGAATCCCGGACAAGGGGTCAAAAACCTAAAATCTTTAAAATTAACCCTACAAAGAAATTTTTTACTTCTAAACTACTCTAGGGAACTAATAATGAAGAATGAAAAAGACTAGACTGAAAACGGAGGTCGTTTGACCCAAAATTCGAGTCAAGTCAAGGATCCGTACTTAGACCCGTTCTTTTAAAAATCAAAAGAAATAAAAAATAAAAAAAAAAAAAAAAGTTTGCAAAATTAACCCTACAAAAGTTTTTCTATTTTTCCTACATAAAATATGACTAAATAAAATTTCCTAAAAAAGAAAAATATTTTTTTGATAATTTTTGTATTTTTTATGAATTTTTAAAACTTTTAACGAAATTAAATTATAAAAAATGCTAAACTATTTTTAAAAATTCTGAAAAAATTACTAAAATTACTTGACCCTACGACTATCCTAAGAAAAATAAGAAACCCAAAATTCGGCTTATAAATAAGCCGAAAATAAGCTCAAACGAGCTTATAGCTAAATGGGCAAAACAAGGTTAAATAAATAACCACTTGGGACTCTAACGTAGAAGTCCCAAGGGCACAGCGGTAAGGGTGTTGGTTAAAAGAGGGGTGTATGAGGGTTGAGGCCCGGGTTCGAGCCTTGCTCACCCGGGTTTCCCCTTATCTCCCTTCTTTTTTTTTGAAAAACTTTTTAAACAAACTTATAAAACACCTTGGGCTTATCAATTTTTATAACTACAACTTTTTGAGAAAAGCTAAAAATAAGCTGAAAAAGGGCTTTTTGTTGGGCAGTAGCTTAAATTAGCTTAAAGGCTAAATGGGCTTTTTCTTTTGACTTTTTGGACTATTAAGCTAACTTTTGAACAAATAAGCTTAAAGGAATTATCTAACACTACCTAAATAAGCACTTATGAACTAAATTCTAACAACTAAATAAGCTGCAAAAAGGGCTAAATAGACAGAAAGCTTGAATAAGCTTAAGGGCACATGATTTTTGATTTTAAGCACACAACAGGCTAAGGAATTTAAAAAAGCTAAGACAAACAGAAAACCAAGCTAAATAAGTAAAAGAGAATGAAAAGCTATAACTAATAAGCTCCTAATAAGCTAGAAAAAGAAAATAAGCAATTTACTACACTAAACTAAATGAAATAGTCAAAGAGCCTACTTTAAGCTTAATTTTAAGCTACCTAGAGGATGACTTAAGGTCTGAAAAGCTAGGGCTTAATAAAGGGGCTTATTGGCTTTCTAGAAAAGCAAAAGACTTAAACTAATGAACACAAATAAGCCAAGAAAAATAGGTTTGAAAACAAGCTTTTGCACCAGGGCAAATTTACTAAAAAAAGGGCTTAATTTTACAGCTTAAAATAAGCTGTCAAATAAGCTCAAATTGAAAAACTAGGTTAAAACAGATGAAAAATACCAGGAAATGAACTTGTGCACAAATTTTTAAAACCTAAAACACTATTTTACCTTCTGATTTTCTTGAATGAAATTGGGACACATTTTGGCTTTTTGAAAAACTAAAAAATATTGACAGAATTGCTAGCAAAAACTAGGGACTCCTAAGGTTTCTACTAGTTGATTTTAACACATATAAATGACACAAAATTGATACCACAACTCAGGTTTTTAAAACTTAAGCAAATAAGCACTTTGAAACCTCTTAAAATTCTAACAGACTTAAGAGACAAATGAGAAAACTTGAGAATCAACTTTTGGACTTGAAAACTTTTGAAAACAGACTCAAACAAGCTTAATAACTTAAGCCAAAGTTAGCCAAATGGTCACAACCCATAATGACACCATTTTGACCCATTTTAGGCTTGACCCAAACACCCCTTAATATTTTAAAAACAAAATTTTAAAACTGTAGAGACTAGTTTAAGCACCAAATTTTAAAAACAAGTATTAATCAAGCATGGTTAAGCAAAATAAGGTAAAAAGAACAGGCAAATAAGCACTTTAAAAAACTAATAAGCTAACAACAGTAATAAGCTTATCTAGGCAGTTTTAAGCATTTGACAAGTTAATGAGATATGAGCCACTAAAAGGCATTTTTTAGCATAACTAGACACAAATAAGCACAACAAGACATAGATAAGTTGAAAATAAGCCACAATAAGCAATGCTACAGTAAAAATAAGCTAAAATTTAAAAAGAAGTATACCTTGATCCTTGCTCAAAACAGGATTATATGAACCTAAATAAGCTCTAAAACCTACCCAAGCTTATAAATAAGCTAAACTAAGAAACCAATGAGCCATCCATTATTGCTCATTCATCCATTTGCTTGATCAAACAGTGACTTTTCTTTTTCCTTTTTTAATTTTTCTTAAACTTTTGTATAAAAGTTTTAAAACAGATTATAAAGAGCTTATATTCAAAGCTTATATGGTTGTTAAAGAAACACAAGTAACTTAGACACAATGTAAAATTTTAAGCTGAATTTTCATTAAAAAGAAAGTACAAGTACATAAAGTTGAGCTAAAACTACACACTAAAACTATTCTTACTAAAAAAAACTCTCACTAGCCACAATGGCTTACAAAGGCTTTTATAGCCAAACTAAGCTAGGGTTTGGGTCTTGGTCTTCTCTTGTTGTCTTCACTTGGGTGTGTTTCTTTGAAGACACACAAACCGACTTGTGTTTGTTGTGTGTGTATAAACACAAGGGCAATCCTGGCCCTTGGTTTTGAGTAGTGCCCACTCAAATTATATCAACCTTTGATCGATTTGTGGGAATTAGGATTGCCACCGTGGACAAGGACCATGTGGGGTGTGGGGTTTGTGATTTTGAAGGGTTTGGAGTGTTGTGGTGAAGTCAATGGAGCTTGAAAGGGACAGGAGGGTGGAGTTATAAGTTTGGCGGGAAATAATGTTGAAGATATACAGTGTTTCAAACGGGGGTGTGGGTTTGGGAGTTTGACACAAATAGCCCCTCATGTATATACTTGACTTTGCAATTTCAGTCCTTGTGTTTAATGAAAGTTTTGGACATTGGCAGAAACAGTCCCCAAAGGTTATAAAGGATGTTGCAAGTCAAGTCCTTTTGGTTCACAAGTTTAGAGCCTTGGCAGGAATGACCCTTGTGGTTAATACTTTGGTGAAATGGCAGTTTAAGCCCTTGCAAGTATTTTTCTTCTTTTCCTTCATTAAATAAGTTAGGGACTTGGCAATTTTGGCCCCTATACTTATTTTTCTTCACTTTTTGACTTTGGATTTGTCGGGGTTGACTTTGGTTGACTTTTTCAGACTTGGGCTTTGACTTGACTTTGTCTTTTCCACGCTTTTCCATTCCGTGTCCGGTTTTGTCGTTTTGGCTTCGTTTTTCGTCCTTTTCTTAGATATCCGTTCCTGCACAACACAATTAGCAAAACAAGCATATATTTGGCATTTTAAGTCCGTTTTTGGTTATTTTAACTTGTTTTTAAAGGTAAAAGGTGTGTGTAATTAAACACATACCAATGATCCCTAAAGAAAGTTCTAGAATCTATAATACTATCAGTACATTCTTATAATCATTGAAAATGAATGCTTGTATTTCTAAATATCTAGAGGCGAACCTCACATTTTTGGGGTGGAATTTTTGAGTGGTAGGGTTTTTATGCTTGCATATAACTCCTATCCATGAGAAACTTCTAATACTAAAGTTTCACCGATATATGCCATAAAAAAATAAATCTGGGCTAAAATTACTGTCGTAAACTATGTTTCGGTATATTACTCATCATTTTAAGAAGAAATCAAATGCAATTGAAAGAATAGTTTCTAAGGATTTTATTACCCCCTACATTTATCTTGAACATTATCCTCAATGTTCTATGAGTACCCGAAAAAGGAATAAAGGGAAGATAAATAGAAAGCGAGAGAAACTAATACTCCCCTGGTTTGCTCAATATCAGAGAAGAAACAAGATAAACCGGCTAAATCTTCATCCAAGAATCGTCCAAGTGAAAATCTTAAGAGCTTTCAGACTCTCTTCATCTAATATAACCTGTGAATCAAAGACAAAAACAACCATACCAAGAGTGAAATCGGTGAGAAAATAATATACAACCCTATTAATCATGAACTAAAATCCTAAGAAAGCAATAAAGATAGAATGTTAGTACTAATGTAATTGTGGTTTTCTGCAAAAGTTTGGGAAATGAAAAATCCTAGAAATTAAACAAAAATAATTTTTCTAAAATTTGATAAAAAACAAAAATTTCTTAAGTGCTGTAGTGGTGACGCCGTCAGGATTAATCCTGATGCCGTCTCCACGCACTGTGAAATTTTATTTGCATATACTCAGTCAGAATCATAATATTTCATATACCCAGTCAAAATCAGAATCTTTGTATTGTTGTGTATAAATTAAGCACGATAAAGGGAGATATTTGCATGATTTTTGGGGTTAAATGACCTCGAAAAAGTATATAAAATTACACCTCATAAACTTTATAACAATAATCTTCCATATACTCAGTCAGAATCAGAATCTTTGTATTGTTGTTTGAGTCTCTATATTTAAGGTACATTTGTTTTTATTATTGTTATTAGTTAATCATGAGTCGTACCAATTAAGTATATTGAGGTTTTGTCTAATGTAATCATTATTGTTTCAAATATAGGAATAAGGAACATGGATGTTACGGTTTAGGGCCGGATAAAAATCAATACAATTTTTTCAATAGATTCTGTTTGTATAAATTGATTAATCACATTCCAACTTTTGTTTCAGTAACTTCTTTAAATAGGTTTTGTTTCAAGTTTTGTTTCAATACTTATAAGGTGTTGGTATATTATTTTAGATTACTTATGGTTATTAAACAAATTGAAATTGTAAATCATTCTAATCAAACACGCAGTTAGTTAGAACAAGTGACAAAAAGACGTCTAAGAACGTCTTTTATAAAAGTTGTTGTTATGGCGGTTGATGGGGTGATTTGGGTAAGTACGGGACGAATGGGTTGGTTGGGATATGGATGGTCATTGATGGTTTTAGCGATTTTACTAATTTTAAATTCTTAATCAGAAGAATAAAATCGGGAACTAATACTTGATTGTGATAAGTTGTTGGGGAACTTGAAGAAGTTGACTGCATCTTCCTAGGAACAATTATACATGTGAAATTAGTATTGAACATCAAATCTTTGTACAAAAGTGTGCATAATCTATAATAACTTGTTGAAGTAAATTCTTGTACCTTTAGATGAAGTCGAGAGTCCTCCGTACGTCCTGTGAGTTAGTCCCTCGGATCCCTATGTACAAGAAAGGAAACGCGTTGGCCTCGCCTCATGTTTGACCTCAAGACCAAGCTCTAGCGTGAGAGTAAGTATAGGATAAGAGCCGAAAGGGGCAAGTAATAGATGTGTATGGTTATGCAATAAATGCTACATGGTTCGTAGTAAATGAGGGGGGTATTTATACTACCCGAGTAACTGTTAAGACTTTGGTTCCTGACATCTAGGGAATGGTTGCACTGAACTACCCTAGTACATTTGTCAGGCGGCGTATCCACGTGAGGGATAAGATCCTGTGAATCCTGGATTGGAGGCGTTCCTTCGAGTGTTCCCTATTGTCCGTTGTGCTAATAGATGATCCAGGTTAAAGAGTGTGGGTGTCTTGCTGCCTTGTGAATTAGTCTACGACCTTTCTGGACGAATGTGAGACCTTCGGTAGACCCCTTCGGAAGGATACGGGTCCTTCGGTTAGGTCCTTCCGGACATATACACCGACATAACTCACGCCTAACTGCAACTCAAATAATATCTTTGTAATTTGATGCTATTTTAGGTGTGAACCTTTTTAATTATCGAGACAAAGATTGTTAGCCTCAAAATATTGAGTCGAACATGAAGTTCGTTCATTATGTAATTAAGTCTCGGTCAATCAATTAGTTAACGTTGTAATAGAAATGTATCGGGAATCAGGCTCGATAGTTAATCTAATATTGTATATGTTTCGGGTTTAATCCCAAGCAAAACCCGAGCCCGGGTCCTAGTCAAATATCCCGCACGTCACTTTAAAGTGTTGGGGTATATATACCTTTTCCTCTTTGGAAAAGGTAAGCAAGAGTTCACTTTAATATATCTTTCTCATTTCCTTTTCTATATTCTCTCTTAACTCTCTCTCTTGTTTCTCTCTCTAGAAATTATTCTTCTCTTTTCTTCTTTGATTCGTGTTGTATGATATGAAGTGAAGTGAAGTGTTATATGGTGTTTGCTGAAAATAACACTTCAGGCCCCGTTCCTCAATGTTCAAATGACGTCTGTTCACATAGTTCAGGCCTCGTTTTCATCAATGGATTTGATCATAACCGTGTCAGAAACTCGGAATTCTAGACCACAACAATGAACAATCAAAGTTCAACGCTGGTCCAAAAGTTGTTCCTTAAGAAAACAAGGACAAAACTACATCACGACAAGAGTTGGAATTACTTTCCACCAATCAATAGCAATGCGGGACTACAGGTATATTATATATAAATACAAAATCTAAAAACAGAAAATTCAAAAAGATTTTCTCTGACACTGTTCTCTTGCGGTGAAAAAAAAAAAAATCGATAACATTTACGTGCTTAGAAATGTCAATTAACATTGACACGGGTGTGTAAATGAAGTTTGAGCAAGAGTTCAAAAGTTTCAAACATGTCATTTCCTAATTTTCTAAAATGCTTATGTGAAAAATATCGTACATAACCCGGACTTCAATAAAGGATAGTTTATAACTTATCCCTCACAACGAGAATTACCGTTTCTCGGTCTTGAGTTGTTTTACAAGACTACCAATACAAGTTTTTTAGCTCAAGAAAAATGGAAAGTTTACGTATCAGTGCGCTTTACCCTTCAGCGTTAGAAGAGAAGTCCTCTAACATTTGGTTATCAAAATGGTTGAACACAATTTTTTCAGAATTTCTCGATGACAATTTCATAATCTTTCAAAAATTATGTTGTTCAAACACCCAACCCGCACAATGTTTTCAAAAAGACTACAATTTCCCAACTTGGTCTATTTTTGAGGGGGAGTTTTCAAAAAATAAGTTTTAATATTTTTGGATACATCAAAACAACGACAACTCTTATGTATTTCAAAAACATTATCAAAATGTTCTAAAAACCAGTAGATCGCCTGTTTGCTGGACTGAAGTTGGAGATTCTCAACTCACAGGACCAGAAATAATTCAAGAAACTACTGAAAAGATTGTACAAATTCGTCAACGCTTACAAGCTACCAGAGACCGACAAAGAAGTTACGCCAATGTAAGGTGAAAGCCTTTAGAATTTCAAGTTGGCGATCGTGTTATGTTGAAAGTATCACCTCGCAAGGGTATCTTTCGATTCGGAAAACGAGGAAAGCTTAATCCACGATACATTAGACCATTCAAAATTCTTGAACGAATTGGCCCAGTGGCATACAGACTAGAGCTTCCTGAAAAGCTTAGTAGTATCTACAATACTTTCCACGTTTCAAATAGCTCAACTTTGTAGAAGAACTAGTAGAAGTTATGGACCGTGAAATCAAGCAACTTAAGCGAAGTCGTATTCCAATAATCAAAGTACGATGGAACTCTAAAAGAGGACCAGAATTTACATGGGAACGTGAAGACGAAATTCGTGCCAAATATCCTCATCTATTTTCAATCATCACTTCAAGTTCAATTAAATCTCGGGACGAGATTTCTGTAAGGGGTGGAGACTATAACAACCCACAATTTTCATAAATGTAAATATCCATCTATTAAGTTAGATGATGTACAATCTATCAGTTATATATGAACTCACCTTTTTCAGGGAAATTTTTCGCTTTATTACATTACATTACTTTGCCAATATCTCAATATGCAATATAACCTGCATAACTCAAGTTAACGGACTCGGACAACCTACGTATGGCAATCCTATCTTCATATATGTCAAGCAAACATCATAACATATCAAGTCAATATCATAATATCATTATTACAAGGTACATTATTCCTAAAAGGTACCATTTGCAACATCATATCAAAACGGGCTTTAAACCATTATCGGATGCCCTAAACCCTAACCTCATGAAAAGGTTAACACCTAAAGTGAATGCACAAGCTACTAAAGCATATGTACAAGTAATATAACATCTCATTTGAAATATATAATCTCTTTAAATCAAAGTACAAGTCCTTAAAAGCTCAATGCATAAGTCATTAAGCTCAATCCCTAAAATAGCCGTTTTACCTCCGTTTTCATCCTCATTTCTTCACTATCACTTATGTTCAAGCTACTATACTCATTTTACAATATATGAACCCTAATTATTCCATACATAAGCTTTCATACATCTTTTTGCACTCAAAACCCTAATTCAAAACCCTAAACCCTAAAACCGAGCTAGTTTCTAAACCATGACCTGTTTCTTGGCTTTTATCCATTGTAAACCCAAACCAACACTCAAATAAGTTGTAAAAACTTATTTTACAATCATATCAATCCTATTCAATCATTATTTCATCATTACTTCATCATTTTACTTCACTTGTACGTAAAACATATCCTAGAAACCCTAAATGTACCTAATTGGTTCATTTAACCCGTTTACTCGTTTTAAACCATTCTAATCCCAAATAACCAACCAAGGGCCATTGTAAACTCATAAAATAAGTTTACAAATCATTATCTATCATTAACTTGGCAATGTGCAAGAAATCAAAGCCTAGAAAACCTTAACAAATCCAGAAAACCCTAATTATGCCCTAATTGTGA
>BQNB010062674.1:0-35987 GCA_026074375.1 Tanacetum coccineum
CTAAACACTATTTATTAACAAATATAACATGTAAAATTAAAATTACATCGCAAATATATACAATTAACATGTTTTATTTATTAAAGAATACGAAAAAACCGAAACCCGGCCAGGTCTCATGACCCGGGTTGACCCGGGTCACTCCAAACCCGGCCAAACCCGGCGGGTCAAACCGGGTTTCAAAAATATAAAACCCGGTTTAATTTGACCCGTTTTTTCGGCCGGAACCGGTTCAACCGGTTGACCCGGTCGGGTCGAACCGGGTTTCAAAACACTGGTATCTATCCTTTCAAAGCATCACAATTGCATATATATATCCGGTCAAAACTAAAAATTGTGCATATGTCCTTTTTTAACTTCAAATATCTATACTACATATAAAAGGTAGTCACACAAATCTTGAAAAATGAAACTGAAAACTGAAAAATTAAATGCCAAAAATATTAAAGGAAATGTTGAAGATACACGGCTAGAAATGTAAAAGTATTAAGACTATATGTTGAAAGGTTGTAAAACCTAAAAATCTCAACAAGTGTAAAATTACCAAAATACCCCTAATGCAAGAAAATTTCATAAAAGCTTAAATAAAATTCATTTAAATGTTAGAAATTATAAAAATGCAACATGTGACAATTATGAAAATTTTTGTAAGATTAAAATACTTTATATTATGTAAGAAAAATAATTAAAAATTATGTATATATATTTAGCCGAAAATATATGTATTTATTTAATTATATTTTACAAATTAAGTTAAATAAAATTAAGATAATTACAAATAAATTTGGCTAAGATAAAAATTCAGTTTTAATCTATTTAAAAGCCCAAGATTTCGGCCAAAATCTCTATGTATATCCTTTATACATTCTTCATTTGATAAACTCTAAAAAAACAAAAAAAAAACTAAATCCCGAAAACCCTAAAATTCAAAATGGCGGCATAAGAAATTTTCCAAGGAAAGTACGATTTTTCTTGGGTGTTTTGAAGGTCAAGGATTGTGGGAAAAATAGTGGGAAGATTGTAAAGTGCTTGGTTCGATTGTGGTATTTGTTTTGGGTTCAAATTAATCAACCGGGTTCAATAATTCATTAAATCATCAAGAATCATCAAAGGTATTTTTGTATCTCATTTTCATCATATTAATTCGTTCTATGCTTAATAAAAATATTCATGCATGTTATTTTGATTTTATAAATTGAAACATATTCGAAACCCTAATTTTTAGGTAATTATGAAATCGGCTTAAAAACAATTTGTAAAATTTATTTTATATTTTTCTAAGGTTGTTAATATCACATATAACTCAGAAAAATTGTTGGAAAAATTTGAAAGTGATTCGAATAATTATTGGAGATTTAATTGTGTTTGCCGAATTCGAATAAAGGGGAAAAAGGAAAGAAAATGGTTAAAATGAATTAGGGTTAGGGTTTTTCTATTTTTTCCAGGTGCATTTAGTGCCAATGATTGAATAATAATTGTGTTTGTGATTGGGGAAAATTAAATTAGGGTTTTGTGAATTTATTTGTTAGCCGAATTGTGATTTTAAAGTATAAGGACTTGTTTTGTAATTTCTGAAACTATGGGGTCTGTTTTAGACATGTTATTATATTTAATATATTCTGTATAAAATAAGTTGGGGGGTATAAAATGTCATTTTGATATTATTTTGGATTTAAAATGGTTAATTACATATAATAAGTAATTAGAAATTAATTAATTAAAATAGAGGGACTGAAATTGTAAATTCTGAAAAGTATAAGGTTTGGTTAGTATTTAATGTATAAAGTATGATTTTGTCATATTTGAATCTATAAGGGCTTGTTTTGTAATTATGGATAATTAAAGATAATGTTTAATTAATTAATAAACCAAAAGGGCTAAATATGTAAATTATGTAAAATTAAGGGTTTGACTTGTAAATACAGAAAATGGAAGGTATAATCTGAATAAAATGTGAAACTTTGATATTTACTCTTATAACCTTGAAAATTGTTGATTTTGCATATTAAACCCTAAAAATAGAAAGTTACTAAAAATGGAAAGTTACTAAAAATGGAAAGTTACTAAAAATGGAAAGTTACTAAAAATGGAAAGCATGCGCTTGTGTATTGATTACCGCGAACTCAACCGTATTACTATTCGTAACCGCTATCCTCTTCCGCGAATCGACGACATCCTCGTTTACTCCAAGTCTGAAGAAGAGCATGAGCGACATCTACGGATTGTGTTGGAGATTCTTAGACAGAAGAAGTTGTATGCGAAGTTTTCGAAGTGCGAGTTCTGGTTACAGCAAGTCGCTTTCCTTGGTCATATCGTATCTACAAACGGCATCATTATGGATCCATCAAAGGTTGAAGCTATCACCAAATGGCCGAGACCTACTACGGTGATAGAGGTGAGGAGTTTTCTGGGGCTTGCGGGCTATTACCGATGTTTTGTTGAGGGTTTCTCCCGATTAGCTTTACCTCTTACCCAGCTGATGAGAAAGGGTGAGAAGTTTGTGTGGACGGATGAGCGTCAGGAGAGTTTTGAGGATAGAGTCTAACCTCATGCTACCGATCAAAGAAGCTCAAAGGGACGACGGTGAGTTGTGGGCTATTGTGCAGAATGTTGAAGACGGTAAACATACTGAGTTCAGTGTTGATGATGACGGTGTTGTGTGGTTTGAAGATAGGCTATGTGTTCCTAATGATCAGGCACTTCGTGAGAAGGTTATGACGGAAGCTCATAGTTCTCCATTTACTATTCATCCAGGTTCAACCAAAATGTACAGAGATTTGAAACAGTACTTTTGGTGGAACGGCATGAAGCAAGATGTGGCTACGTTTGTATCCAAATGTATGACTTGTCAGCAGGTCAAAATTGAACATCAGAGGGCTAGTGGTTTGTTACAGCCGTTGGAGATTCCTATGTGGACATAGGATGAGATTTCCTGGATTTCGTTACTGGTTTGCCTCACTTACTGTCAGAAAAAGACATGATGCGAATCTTTGGGTGGTTGTTGATCGGCTAATCCAAGTATGCTCATTTCTTACCACCCCCCCCCCCCCCCCCCCCCCCCCCCCATGGATTTCGTTACTGGTTTGCCTACTACTCAGAAAAGACATGATGCGATTTGGGTGGTTGTTGATCGGCTAACCAAGTCTGCTCATTTCTTACCCATTCGGAAGAACTATGGTATTAGTAAGTTGGCGGAGATTTTTCGACAGGAAATCGTTAGACTGCATGGTACTCCGACTTCTATTGTGTCCGACAGAGATCCGAAGTTTACGTCTCGTTTTTGGAAAGGATTACAGAAAGCTTGGGGAACTCGTCTTAAGTTCAGTACAGCATTTCATCCTCAAACCGATGGTCAGTCAGAGAGGACCATTCAGACTTTGGAAGATATGTTGAGGGCTTGTGCTTTGGAATGGACAGGTAGCTGGGATGAATATTTGTGCTTGGTGGAGTTTGCCTACAATAATAGTTGGCATGCTAGCATCAAGGCAGCACCTTTTGAGCTTTTGTATGGTAGGAAATGTCGAGCACCTATTTGCTGGGATGAAGTAGGTGAGCGTTTGATTGAAGGTCCGGAGCTTATCGAGATTACTAATGAGAAAGTGGTTGTTGCTAAGGAGAAGCTGAAAGAGGCTAGATCGCGACAGAAGAGTTATGCTGATAAGCATCGACGTGACTTAGAGTTTCAAGTTGGAGATCGTGTATTTTTGAAAGTTTCGCCATTCAGAGGAGTTAAACGTTTTGGGATCAAGGGCAAGCTCAGTCCTCGATTCATTGGTCCGTTTGAGATTTTGGAACGTATTGGAGAGGTTTCGTATCGTCTGGCGCTTCCTCCGCAGTTATCGCACGTTCACGATGTCTTTCATGTATCTCTTTTGAGGGGATACCATTATCATCCATTGCATGTCGCATCTTATCCTTTTGATCAGATTCAGCCTGATATGTCTTTGTCCGAGGAACCTGAATCCATTCTGGATCGTCAAGAGAGAGTCATGAGAAACAAAGTTATTCCTTTTGTGAAGATTCTTTGGAAGAATCACCCAGAGCGTGAGGCTACCTGGGAGACCGAAGAGTCTATGCGAGCTAGTTATCCTCATTTCTTTGTCTAGTTCGGTATGTTTTCGTTTCGTTCTCATTTCGTTTTCATTCCGGTTCATTTCAATTTTCGAGGACGAAATTTTTTTTTAGAGGGGAAGAAGTTGTAAAACCTAAAAATCTCAACAAGTGTAAAATTACCAAAATACCCCTAATGCAAGAAAAGTACATAAAAGCTTAAATAAAATTCATTTAAATGCTAGAAATTATGAAAAGACAACATGTGACAATTATGAAATTATGTAAGATCAAAATACTTTATATTATGTAAGAAAAATAATTGATATTTGTATATATGTATTTATGCCGAAAATATTAATAATAATGTATTTATATAATGCAAATTAAATTAAAATAAATAAGGATAAATACAAAATAAATATTGCAAGTTTTATAATCAGATTATATCTCTTTTGGAAGCCCATAACTCGGCATAATTCCCTAGTATATCTTTTATACACATTTTCATTTGTTAAATCTCTAAAAACTAATTCCCGAAAACCCTAAAAATAAAGAGGCGGCACAAAAGAATTTTTCAAGGGCAAGCACGATTTTTATAGGGTGTTTTGAAGGTCAAGGATTGTGGGAAAAATAGTGGGAAGTTTGTGGAGTGATTGGTTCGATTTTGGTTATTGTTTTGGGTTCGAATTAAGCAACCGGGTTCTATAATTCATAAAATCACTAAGGATCATCAAAGGTATTTTTGTAACTTATCTTTCATCATATTAATTCGTTCTATGCATGAGAAAAATTATCATGCATGTTATTTTGATTTTATAAATTAAAACATGTTCGAAACCCTAATTTTTAGCTAATTATGAAATCGGCACAAATAATATTTGTACAATTGATTTTATATTTTTCTAAGGTTTTTCATATCACATATAACTCAGATAAATTGTTGGAAAAATTTAGGAAGGATTCGAAATAATTGTTTAGGATTTTCCTTTGTTTGCCGATTTTCGAATAAAGAAGAAAAGGAAAGAAAAGTGATAAAATGAATTAGGGTTAGGGTTTTGCTATTTTTTCCAGGTGCATTTAATGCCAATGATTGAATAATAATTATGTTTGTGATTGGGAAAAATTAAATTAGGGTTTTGTGAATTAATTAGTTAGCCGAATTGTGATTTAAAAGTATAAGGACTTGTTTTGTAATTTCTGAAACTATGGGGTCTGTTTTAGACATGTTATTATATTTAATATATTCTGTATAAAATAAGTTGGGGGGTATAAAATGTCATTTTGATATTATTTTGGATTAAAAATGGTTAATTACATATAATAAGTAATTAGAAAGTAATTAATTAAAATAGAGACTAAAAATTGTCATCTGAAAGTATAAGGTTTGGTTAGTATTTAATGTATAAAGTATGATTTTGTCATATTTGAATCTATAAGGGCTTGTTTTGTAATTATGGATAATTAAAGATAATGTTTAAGTAATTAATAAACCAAAAGGACTAAATATGTAAATTATGTAAAATTAAGGGTTTGACTTGTAAATACATAAAATGGAAGGTATAATCTGAATAAAATAAGAAACTTTGATATTTACACTTTTAACCTTGAAAATTGTGGATTTTGCATATTAAACCCCTAATCATGGAGAAGCTGTCCTATTTAAACCCTAAACTTATAAGGTTGACATATTATGTCCCCTAAGCTATTTAAATACCCTTTAGAATCTCAAATGATGAATATTACTAAAAATGGAAAGTTACTAAAAATGGAAAGTTACTAAAAATGGAAAGTTACTAAAAATGGAAAGTTACTAAAAATGGAAAGTTACTAAAAAAATGGAATTTTTTCTAAAAATAGAAAGTATAACTTAAATGAATGGTTTGTAATTCGGAATTTCATCATTTCTTTTGGGTTTCGGTCAGAGGGAGTGTTTGTGATAGTCCTGTGTGTTCTCTTGATTTGCTTTCTTCGGAATAAGGTACATAGATATTCTGTCCTTTTTGGGTTAAGGTTTCTCATGACATATGCCCTCTATCTTTTGATTTCTTATGTGATTGCCCAACATTGCTCTGAGCCTTGTATTTTGGCTTTCTTATATGATCTGTTATTATGTTCCCTTTTGAACCCTGCTATGCAACCTTTGATATTGAACCTTTGCTATGATCCCTTTGATATTTGAACCTTTGATATTGAACCTTTGCTATGATCCCTTTGAAATGAACTTTGATATGACTTTGCTTTGAACCCTTCAGTTTGAGAACCAAGCCACTATTTGTTTCCTAGCCATGAAGGTAACATGGCCGTGTCATTGATGCACCTTTGGCATGACTCATGTGTGAGTGAGTGATTTCTCACGCCGTCCCCCATTTGATATTATATGTGCACTATGAAGACCATTATTTGTTTAAGGGGCGTATGGATGCATCCTAGATTTGTTTTGTATTCGATGGATTATGACATTATGATATTTGGATATTTGGTGACTGATGATTGGGTGCAATCCACGTCTTTCACAACAGACTTTGGAGCTCATGACTCCATGGTTACTATGATTTGATTTGTTTGGGCTTGGTGATTGAACTTAACTTAATTTGATCCTCTGATTTCATCTTACCTTATATTTGTATTCCTTTGATCATGTATTGTGATATCCTTTGTACCTTGTATCGTATCCTTTGATTTCCGTTATCTTTTTGCATTCGATTATATATATCTGTTCACTGGGCTTTGTAAGCTCAGCCGCACTTTCTTTTCCTGCGGCAGGTATCTAAGCTAGGAGCTGGGGTTTGCTTTCGGGTTATGAGTGCTGAGTGTGGACTTACCCTAGAGATCTTACCTTTGATATACGAATTGTTTCCTTCAAGACATTTGTTATTTCGTTTGGATATGTTTATCCTTTGAGAACTTATGTACCTTAAGTCATATTTCGCTTGTGTTATGATTGTGTATGCTTTTGATGTCACACCATATTTGTAATACTTCTACCCTTCTGGGTCGGGGCGTTACAAATATTTAATAAATTAGTCACCATTTTATTCAGTAACGTTTGTTGATAACGCAAATATACGGGTTAAAATTTTATTTCTATTTTTACTTTTGAACGAGACGTAACCGGTTCACCAAATAAATACCGAACATTTTTATAAATGTTATAAAAATATTTATTAAATATTTTTCAATATAATAACTCATTTTTTTCATCAGAAAAAATGATTTGGAAAACAATGACGAGTTTAGTTATTTTGAAACATCCGTTAAGTAACTAAACCGGTCCCCAGTTACGCCCAACACGAGCCCACCCGAAACCGTAATTATCTCAAAAAACTCATTAAAAAGTTACAAAATGAACCTAAACTATTTGTAACTTGACACTTTTTATTTAGAAAGTTTAATATATATAATAAAGATTAACTTTTAATTTGCATTTCATAACATTATAAACAACAACACCTTGATCTCTCTCCCCTCTACTTATAAAATCCGGCCACCGCGTCCACAACGGTGTCTCCGCCCGCTATTCGCCGGCCACCTCCAAACCACCGCCAGAAAAGTTTTTTTTGGTGGAGTTTTTCGCGGCGAGCACAAACGCGCTCCCTCTCGCTCGATCATATCCGGATCTCCCCAACATCCACTTCGCCGCCACGCAACTCACCTTTCGTCCTCTTCCCACGCATCACCGCCACCACAACCACGACCCATAAGGGTGTGTTGGTTTGTCTTGCTCAGCCGACACCACAAAGGTGCGTTCGGTTTGATAGAAAACCCAAAAAGGGTGCGTCCGTTTTGTGGTTAAACAACACAAGGGTGTGGTTTCGGTGGCTTAGCAACAAGGGTGCGTGTGGTTTTGTTATAAGCACCAAAGAGGGTGCGTTGGGTTTAAAACCACCACAGTAGGTGCGTTGGGTTGGTTATGAACAAAGGGGGTGGGTTTGGTTTAAGGTTATAACAGCAAGGGGGTGTTCGTTTGGTTTTGTTATACTAGACATGGGGTGCGTCTGGTTCGTTCTCAGCACCATGGGTGCGTTCGATTTCCTGTTTACACCAAAAGGGTGCGTCGGGTTTGGTCATAACCACCAACGGGTGCGTTTGGTTGTGGACAACACCACGCAGGGTGCGTTTTGGTTTTGGGACAGCCGAAAAGGGGCGTTTGGTTCATCATAAGACTAACAAGGGTGCGTTTGGATTTGCTGTTAATAGAATAGGGTGCGTTTGGAATCTGAGTTTAGCACCACGGGTGCGTTTGATTAACTGTGAAACACCATACGGGTGCGTATGGCTGTCGGGACAGCCGGGGAAAGGAGTGGGTTTGTTTGGCTGTCGGGACAGCCGGGGGAAGGGTGTCGGGTTTGGGTTGAAACAAATAGGATGTTTGGTTTGGTTTGGTTTGTAAAACAACCGAGGGTGCGGGTGGTTTGTCAAAAACGCAGCGGGTGCGTTTGGTTTTGTATCACGGGAAAAGGGTGCGTTTGATTTGGGATAAACACCGAAAAGGGTGAGTTTGGTTTTGCACCGCAAAAGTATTTCAATTGTTTCATTAAATTGACCGATTAATTAAATGTGATAAAATCTATTTAATCTTGCGGCGTCTAGTAAAATATGATATTAATATTAAAACGGGATTGATATAAATCTATAAATTAGATGTATTTTAGGTGAGTTTTTGGGACAAAAACGGATTTTTGGACCTTGTGTAACGGGTACATTGTGAGCAGAAAACGGGACTTGTGATTCGGGGTTCGAGATTTTGAAAAGTTAGATTTTGGTTTTTAAAATATAATAAATTATATTTTTACGGGCGTTTTGATATAAAACGGGACTTTTAACTCTCAATAACGAAGAAACTGGAGTGAAATTAAAATATACACTTTAGTATAAAAATAGGTTATTTTTAATATATATTAAATCTGACAGATTAATTAATTAATGAATTTGAGACTTTTCGAGGTCGTTTCAGCCTTTTATCGGCGAAACACGGAAAGTTGTTCGTAATGGCGTTTTACTTTGCCGCGAGGATTGTTCAGTGTTAAAATTAAGAAACATAGGGGGTCATCAAAACTATATGGTCAACGTAAATTTATTTGACCGGCTAAAATTAAATGGACGGACACGAACACACCTCCGTCCGTGTCCGTCCGGTTCGTTTACAGCTCTAACATCATATCTTCGCCGTCGTCACCCTACTGTCACCATAACTGTGGGTGCGTTTGGATCCGGGGTTAACACCAAGATAGGGTGCGTTGGGTTTTTATAACCTATTAGGGTATGTGGGTTTGCGTGGTAACCATAATGGGTGCGTTCGGTTGGTGAAATAAGCACCACGAGGGTGTGTTTGGTGGGACAGCCGCCACCATGGGGTGGGTATGGCGGGCTGCCGCCACTATAGGGCGCGTTCGATTTATTTCTAGTACTACGGGGTGCTTTTTGGTTTTGGAACCGCCCAAGCAAGGCTGCGTTCGGTATATGTTGACACCTCGAGGGTGTTTGTCTCGGTGATAGCCCACCCGCAAGGGTATTTGGCTCGGTGGTGCGGCGGCAGCCACCACCGTAGGGTGGTTTATTTTCGTGTCGCACCCCTTGGGTGTGTTGGACTATTTAAATGCACCAAAGGATTGTTTATTTGTGGGTTTAGCACCGGTTAGGGTGCATTTGTTTCGGGCCAGCCCCACCAAGGGCGTGTTTGGTTTAGCGAAAAATGGGTAAGGGTGCGTTTGGCTGTGAAAGTGATGTAAGGGGTGTTTGGTTGGCTGTGTGACAACCATGGGGGCGTTTGGATCTGGTTATTATGTAAAAGAGGGTGCGTTTGGCATTAAGGACAGCCCGCAAGGGGGTGTTTGGTTGAGGGTTTAACAACTGAAAGGGCTGTTTGAGTCCAAGGGCGTGTTTGGTTTGGTGCTAACAGCCGTAAGGGCTGTTTGGGGGTCCAAAGGGTGCGTTTGGATTCGGTTTAGAAAAGGTTCTGTTTGGTTTTATATAAAAAGGTTCCGTTTGGTTATATATATAAAGGGTGCGTTTGATTCATATGAGACGACAAATGAAAATAACATAAGGGTGTCCAGGTGGGGGCATCCAGTGTAGGCATATGTAAAGTAATTCAATGCTAAAGGTGTCCAGGTGGGGACATCTGGTGTAAGCACATGGCTATTATTTCTGTTAGCGCACCAATTTCATGAACTTAGAGTAATTGTAATCATTGTTTTATACTCACATGGATATTTACTGTGCCTTGAATAAAGTGGCAATACATACTTGAAACATTTTGGTGACATTAAATTGGTCATGCATTCTTTATAAATCTTTGGGATAAGATTGGTACTTTTGGTGACATTAAATTGATCATGCATTCTTTATAAATCTTTGGGATAAGATTGATACTTTTGGTGACATAAAATGTGTCGTGCATTCTTTATAAATCTTTAGGATTTTTACATGGTACTGTGATGACACAGTGGACAAATACATTCATTTGAAACTTACATTCATATTTAAACTAACCTATGAACTCACCAACTTTATGTTGACCGTTTTAAGCATGTTTTTCTCAGGTGATATAGATACTTGGCTTACTTGAAGTGCATTGGAGTCTATACATTCAAGTTTTTCATGGTGATGCAATTATGGGACAAATGTTATATCAATTTCAAGGAAATCAACGAGATTATTTTTCAAACGACACATTTAGAGGTCGTTCTCTTGTATCTAGCGCTGTGTATTATGAAGTAGCACCCCAAGTGGTATTCCGATGCGTTGTGATTTTTGGGGGTGTTACAGATTGGTATCAGAGCACTGGTTATAGAGAACTAGGTTGCATATTTTACCCTAGACTATAACCGTTTTCACAAACATTGCATCACATCAAACATTTTCAAAGTGCATACACACTACTTGCTTATGTGCTTACATTACGTGCTGCATTAAGTGCTTACATGACATACATATATGTAATATATATGCTTACATCTTTTGCGTATATCGCACGTTTATTTATATAAGAGTTATTTATATAAATACCAGAGCATTTCTTAAGACATTGTGAGTTGCACAATGGTCTCAATTATACCTCAGACATTGTGAGTTATACAATGGTCTCATCTTACTTCTTAGACATTGTGAGTTGCACAATGGTCTCATTTCGTTCTCAGACATTGTAAGTTAAACAATGGTCTCTAAATCAGCTTTTGGTTGTAACTTGCCCAAGTTCTCGCTATCGTTTGTCGGATAACAAAGTGCACCAAATACATGGAAGAATGATAAGTCAGGAAGTTTGTCATGCAAAAGCCCATATAGTGTTTTGCCGTGACGAAGACGTATGACTGAACGATTTTGGGTATAACGTACGGTAGCAACTGCTTCTGCCCATAAGAATAACGGAGCTTTTGCATAAATCAACATTGTACGGGCAACTTCAATTAGCGTACGATTACGTCTTTCAACGACACCATTTTCCTGTTGAGAGCGACCAACAGATGTTTCATGAGAGATGCCAACCTTCTCATAATATTCACGCAAAGTTTGATTAACAAATTTAGTTCCATTGTCTGTTATGATTCTTCGGACAGGCATTTTAATCCGCACTTGGATCCTCTTGAGAAACTTGATTATGAAATCTGGAGCTTCATCTTTTGACCTTAAGCACTTAACCCATGTAAATTTAGAGTAACCATCGACAATGACAAGGGTGTACTTCTTTCCATTAACACTTGTGATATGCATTAGTCCATAAAGATCCATGTCCAAAAGATAGAGATTTTCTTGGTTGGTTGTCTTCTGATTTAGTGTTGTGGGTTTCTTCTTGCTTTTTGCCCATTTCACTTGCAGAACACAACTGGTACTTTTCAAACTTTATGCTTAGGAAGACATCGAACAAGGACTGTGCCTAGCTAAAATGGTGATTGCACACCAAAGTTCAGATGGATCAGAACATCGGTGGCTATCAGCCAGGACTTAGTCTTTGAGGCCTTTGACATGGGACATACAGGAGAGGGCGCCATTATATCTCCAAGAGACAGAGTATACAAATTGTTTCCTCGAGATCCAGTCAATAGATCAACACCTTCTAGATTACGAATGAAGCAGGTGTGTTGACGGAAAGCAACTTCAAGTTTCGAATCACAGAATTGCCCAACGGAGAATAAGTTGTGTCCAAGTCCTTCTACGTAGTAAACCCTTGAAATCGTAACATTCCCAATCTGATAATCACCATATCCCAATATCTTTGCCACGTGATCATTTCTGAATTTGACTGTACCCAAAAATTTATTGACGAAATTGGGCAGTTTGAAGAGCGATACTCCGGTCATATGCTTGGAGCAGCCAGAGTCCAAATACCAGAGAACAATTTGGATGACCTGCATTCACCAAGAGAGGAAGATGGAACATCAGAAACTATGGATCCCCAAGATTTATTGGTTTCCTTTTTGTTAGCAGATACAGATTTAAGAACCTTAGATTTGCTAACATGAACATTAGTTTTAGATTTTCTAGGTTTCCTTGAGTAAACCAATGTTACGAAAGGCTTAGGTGTTTTATTTTCTAGATCAGTTGGTTTCCTAAGGGGCACTTCAGTAGTTTGTGTAATCTAGTTAAAAGGGCCACTGTATTTCTACTATAGTGAAAGGTCGACCAGTAGTCTCCAAGATGTATTTTTTTTTTTCCTTATATTTATGAACACTTTTCCTGTTGGTTTCCAAACTTTTCTCTTTGATTTTTCTTACAGATTTAGATTTAAGTACGAGCATTCACATCATTGATAAATGAAGAACACACAAAAGCATGATTATCCGAAAGATACCAACCATTACACCTTAAACACAATTAAGTTTAGAATCCATTAAGCTTGGAATGACTGCCACATTAGCAGCTTCCTTTATGTGCAACAAACACAGTCTTTATTTTTCAAAAACTAGATTTAAACTTTCCTTCTGGAGGGTGGATCTTCTACTTTATTCTTTGAAGTAATACTTGGTGTTGCTGAATCTATCTTTCTTTGTATTGCCTGAAGGCTGTGATTCGCTAGCACTAGTAGACGGTTTTACTCCTAGAAGACAACATAGGTTTGTTAGAAACTAGGTTTGATGTAGAGGCTATTTTTGTGATTGTGTTTCCTGAGGATGTGACGGGCTCTGAATCTAACTCTTTTGTCCTTGTTCTTTGGGGTCACAACCACTAATTTTTCACCAGAATTGTTGATACTAGGGTAGGTTTTACTGATGTTTGTAAGCAACTCCTGAATTAGTTTAGCATACCTACAGGCAGATTCTAAGGAATGATCTAGTGGATATTTTGATTTAACCTGTTCAATTAGATCCCTAAGAGCGGAAGCTTCTTCCTCAGTGTGCTTAATATAGGTAGAGTGAGCTGTCTTTTTATTCAACAATTTAGGGGTTATTGGTTCCACATCAATTTATGGCCTCTCTCTTGGACAATAGTGTGTTTCGTCAACAACTTTATCAACTAGAAGGTTATCCTTTAAGTTTTCTTAAAATTCATCACTTGAGAGCTGTAATTTCCAACATTTTTTCAGGAGGTAGAATTTAAATAGAGATTTCCACAAAAATTTAGATTGACTTGATTAATTAAATCATCACATTGTTCTTTTGATCGAATACGTGCTGGTTTAATCGAGTCATAAAGTTGCTTATAGGTCTGTTTCAAATGCTCATTCTCAGCAATAAGCTTTGACACCCTATGATCCAATTCAATATTTATTGTTTCAATCTCCTTTAAGTCCTTTTTAATCTTCTCCTCATTTAATTTCCCACTTAGAGATTTAATTCTCTCTTTCAACTTCTTTATGACCGTGTCTTTCTCTTGGGACTGAGCTTTCAATTCATTTAATTCAAACAATTAATCAAAACTTGGAGCACTTTGATTTGAAACAGAATTGTCCCTTTGAAAAATTTCCTGATTAAGTTGAGTATCAACTTCTAAAGAGATGCAATGTTTTTCAAGAGTGGTAAAACTTTTGAACAATTTATCGTAAATCTCTTTTTCAACGAAATCCTTTTTGTTGAGAAGCTCAGTCTCAAGTTTGACACTTTTCACATTCATGCATATTCACAGAAGCATTATCCACAGAAGAATTCATAATTATGTTCATAATATCTTTGTTAATGACTTGTTCCAAGAGTCGTTCGTTTTCGTTCAAAACTTTATTCATTTTAACTTCAAATGTTTTTTACTCTAAACGATGTTGTTCCACAGCCTGTTCCATTTGATGAAAGACATTTTGGACTTCAGAAAGTTCATCAATCAAATATTGATCGAATGTATTAAATAAGTCCTTCAGAGCTTTTACAAATGGAATTATTTCATCCCTAAAACAAGCTTTTGTATGTTCGAACCCCCATGACCCCTCAGTGATGGTTGTGGCCGTGGTTCTTTCTTTGACAACCACGTCAAAACCAGCAAGATGGTGTTTAAGTTTCTTCAAACTCGTATTAACCATGCTGACTTTAGGAAGTTATTTTGGAACCTCAACTTTGGTGGGTCTACTAGAAAGAGTGGGATCTGGAGAATTCACAGAATTCTGAGACCAAAAGGCTTGTTCAGCAGATAATTCAGTTTGTGGAACAAATCATGTTTCAAAATCTTAAGAAAGTTGGTTAAGAACAACATAATCGACTGGTGTAGTATTGACTTTCTTTTCTAACATCATAGGATCCTTTTGTTTTAAAAGCATTTTTGAACGACTCTCTTCAGCAAGCATTAGGGTCTCTTCGAAGTCAAGAATCACAATAGCACTCGTATTCTTAATGACATTACCATCATAAAGCTTTGGTTTCAACTGCTGAGCTTTCTTCAGATAGAAAGGATTTTGAAAACCTAGAGCTTGTTTAGTGGTATGATCATAGAAAAACTAAGGTTTCATCAACATGTAAACAGTTTGTGCAGATTGATCTCTTTTAAAAATAATATTATCTAGCTGTTTGATCTTCTTTTCTAACGCAATCTCTCTATCGATGTTCCTAGATTCTTCTTTCTTAAAATCATTTTTGAGAAGAGTAACTGTTTGCATTAAAGATTCCTTTTCTTTTAAATGTTCAGAAAGAGTTTGTTTAAGACGATCAATCTCTACAGACTGTGCACTTGAATCTGAAACGTTATCATTACTCCTTAAATCAACATTTTGTCCTTCTTTTAAACTTAACCTTTTGTTCATTAGATCTTTCAAGACTTTAGCAAAATAAACCAGTTATTAAAGTTTCATTGCACTTTTATTGTCCCGATTTTATCTTGGTACAATTAACTACTTGGGTTTTCAGTTGTTCAATCACAGATAATATCAGTGCATCTTGTTGTGCAGAAGAGTTAGAATTCTGAACAGCTGCCTGTTGTGATTCAATCACATACTAAGAATAAGGAATGATATTGCTATCACTGGTTATTTCAGTCTCTGAATGGTTCACAACATTCGACTGTTCAGAAGACGACATCGCCTGCACAGCTTGATTAATCATATTATTATTCACATTATCATGATTGTGTACCTCAACGAGAGCATCTGAACCATAATGAGATAAATTCGCCATGAGAGCAACTTTGGCAGTGTTAAGTTCATCACAATCAGAGTCATATGCATCTAAATCATCAGCTTGATAAGCAGCATTGTGAGTAATGACAGTCTGTGTGGCTTGACCTTCTGCAATTCCTGGATCTGCCAAAAATGCTAGTTCCTCCTCATGTAGAATTTGACCATTTGCTTGAGCTTGTACCAGCAACACTTTATCCTATAAACGTACGAATCATCCCGTTTCCTTTTGTTAGTGCATGTTGGAAATGTTCCTTTCCCTTTGCAGTTGTAGCAAATACTGTCCTTTGTTTTCCCAGAAATTGCTTCACTTGCTCTTTGAGTGTAGCGTCCCCAGGTCCTAGTGATACCCGTAGCAAAAGAAAGTTGTCTCCCCTTTACTGGTTGTAAAGTAACCCTTCCATCATTAATGGTAGCTTGTTGCTTAGGGTTTGACGAATTCCTCAGCTGGTTATTGGTAGTAGGATAGCGAGATGTGACGACAGCTGATAGGAATGACATCATATGGTTGATGGCATTAATGGGATCGTCACCTTGCTTGAACACTGGAACAGTTAGACCTAAGTCTAGTTAGGGAAATTCAGGTTGTTGGTGTTGTTGGTTACCGTAGGAGCATATTCCATTTGAGGAATGGATGATGGTAGAGAATAAACGTTATGGTGAACTAATGATTGATAATCATTGGGTGGATAAGAGATTAAAGAGGTGTTGATGATTGATTGTTTGAGTATTGTTGAGACTGATAAGGTGATCCATACCGTGGAGACTGATATAGTGAAACTTGTGGTTGAAATTGAGAGTTTTAGTATGAGTTCTGATGAGTTTGATAAGGAAACTGAGTCATTTGATGGGTTGCAACCAAAGCAAGCGGATCTGAGTTACGTTCATGCATTAAACGAACTTCATTTGCATGAAATTCGTGTTGTCCCAAGTAAGCATGAAGCTGATCAATATTAAATGTGTGCAAATCTCGAACCAGTTTGACATCGGTCATAAATTTGCTCCACTCAGGAGGAAGAGTATTCAAAAACTTGGTGTTCACTTGAAATTGTTCTAGTTTCACATTGTAGATGTTCATGTCATTGAGCAGCAGTGAAAATATCAAGTAGAAATCACGTAGTGTTTCCCCTTCTTATAAGCAAACTTATCAAATTCATCATATAGTTTACACTCTCTTTCCTGTTTCGTCAATGAAGTTCCTTGCATGAGAAGTTGAATTCTTTCCTAAAGTTCTTTGGCGATTTGATGATTGCTAACAAGTGCACAGACCTCTGGTGGTAATCCTTGGATAATAATATTTGTTTCCTTGGCATCACAATTAGCTTGAATTGAATCCGTACGTATTTTATTGGTCTAGTCACTCCATTCTCCTCAATCGTAGGCCAGATGAGTGGACCATTTTCAACGCATTCAAGGATCATCCGTCCATGTTGTCTATTCATCATGTATAGCTCCATTATGTTTTTCCAAGAATCATACATATCTTTTTCAACATAGGTGGACGATTGTCAGCACCCGAAAGAATCGCTTTGTTAGTAAAAGTCATCATTGAGAAAGTTTGTATGTTAAAAGATTACTTGTTTGATCGAATGGTGATTGAAAGTAATTGTGTTGTTGTGAGTTATCTTTTGTGTGTTTTATGTCTTGAAACTATACGGGATTTTATAATTCTTGACAAAACCGAGAAAACAAGTTAATGTTTCATGGGATTTTACAAGTCAAAGAAAGAAACCATATAATTTTTGTTTTAGCAACTTTGGTCCAAGTGTAATTCGAAATTCGGTTGTCAAAGGAAAAACTGCGAATTCAGTTGCCAAGGGAAAACTGCTAATTCGGTTGCCAAAGGAAAACTGCTAATTCGGTTGACAAAGGACAACTGCAAATTCGGTTGCCAAAGGAAAAATACTAATTCGGTTGACAAAGGAAAACTGCTAAATCGGTTGACAAAGGAAAACTGCTAATTCGGTTGACAAAGGAAAACTGCTAATTCGGTTGACAAAAGAAAATTGCTAATTCGGTTACCAAAGAAACTGCCAATTCGGTTACTACTAATTCGGTCACCAAAGAAACTGCCAATTTGGTTACTGCTAATTCGGTTACCAAAGAAACTGCCAATTCGGTTACAACTGTGACGAAACTCAAATTTTTAGAAACACAAAAAGACACATTTTTGATTGTTTTTTCCTAAATTTTCTTGTACAACTAGTATTACTAAGCCTATAGGTACCTTAAAAATACAAACTTTATTGTTTTTAAGCCAAAAATTTTGAAATCAAGATTTGTACTTTTTAAAGCTTTTCGAATACAAAAGATGAAAAAAATGATGTTTTTCTTGAATCTTAGCTTGTACACCTATATCTTAATGATACTAGATCAGATTTACCAAGGTAAATGATCCTTTATTGTACACAAAAGCTTCGAACACAAAGAAAAAACATGAAATGACGTACGATGTTGAGAAGAAAAAACGAACCAAACAAAACAAACACAAAAACTAAATAAATCACTCCATGGCTCTTGATACCAATTGTAGAACAATCAAATAGCATACATGACGAGAGAAAGAGGGGTGGTTTTAGAGAGAGAGTGGTTGGATGAACATTTTAGAGAGAGAAAGAAACATGAAAGGAAACTTGTATTATGTGTGTGAAATAATAAATAACCAACACCCTCTCCAAGGCATGGAGATGGTATTTATACTACCATTATGGCCGGCTAAGGAGAGCTTGTGGGCTTTCCATGGGCATTTTGGCCCAATTAGATTACTATCATTACATTGGACTAAATACGGGCTTTGACTAACTATTATTGGTAGTGACCGATACTTTTTGTGTTTTTAACACCACATGCTTGATAAAGGATCAAAACTTCCACCGCTTTGGCGTAAGGAACTAGTAATTACTATAAAAGATGTCTTTCAAAGGGTTGCAACGTTAGGTGTAGGGTAAAGGAAAACACGGTTAGGCATAATAGGGGAATTTTACTGGTGACAAGCTAATTATTTACAAGACTACATGTAAAAGACTTTGCTAAGCCAAGACTCGACAAAAACGTGGACAATAATACACAACTCTACATCAAGCTTTTTATTCTCTTTTCTACTCTTTCTTGACATAAACAATAGCAAGATGGCAGCCTGTATATTCTAACATATATTTTTTTTGCTTTTTTCATTTTTTTCTCTCTTTTTCTCTTTTTTTTTCTCTTTTTATATATACTTTTGCCGTGCCATATGCTGAAAATAAATAAATATACATGACTCGGGGTTTATAATGACACCCATACACTTGGGTTTTTTAATAACTCAATAATAAACTATCTAATGCCATGAATTAGAAGGATCAACAAAACATGGAGTATATTAAGCACGAATGGGGGTAATAATTTGACTTTCTTCCCATTTCTCCATATAATAAAAACTACTACCATGAATCCTAATCGTCCCAAAACTGTATACACTAACAATAGACTTGACTTAGCAATGATGTAATCAAGCAAACAATTAACTAGGGTTTAACAATTGTGATAAAAATAATGTACTAAAAATGAGTACATACAAGGAAGGCTAAGGCGATTTGGGTGTAACATTTAGTGGGGTGTAAACAATGATCTTCATTAATAATTTTCCAAATCAAAGTGCTCCAAGTTTGATCAAATGTTTGAATTAATGAATTGAAGGCCCTTAGTCCGAAGAAAAAGACAGGTCATAAAAGATGTTGAAAGAGGTGAGAAATTCATATCTTTAACTGCGAACAAATGAATGAGGATAAGATTAATATGGACTTAGAGAAGAAGATTGAAACAATAAATATGTGAATTGGATCATTAGGGTGTCAAAGCTTATTGCTAAGAATGAGTACTTGAAACAGACCATAAGCAACTTTATGATTGATTAAACTAGCAGTAATTCGATCAAAAGACAATGTGGGGATTTTTGATTTAACTAATCAAGGTCAATCTAAAGTCTGTGGAAAATCTCTAATTTTAAAATGCTAGTCTTTAGTGAAAAAGTTTTGGTAATTAATTCTCAAGGATGATTTAGGAAACATAAAGGATAAGCTCTAGTGGATAATGTTGGTACAAACACCACGTATTGATCAGAGAGATGCTTAAGATTGATATGGAACCAATAAACCACCTAAATGTTGAATAAAAAGACAGCCCCCACTTGCTATACTTAAAGCTCACTCAGGAAGAAGCTACCGTTTGTTCTCTAGGGATCTAGTTGAACAAGATAAATCTAAATATCCACTAGATCATTCTTTAAAATCTGCCTTATAGGCTGCTAAACTAATTCAGGAGTTGCTTACAAACATCAGTAAAACCTGCCCTAATATCAACAAATCTGATAGAAAATTAGTGGTTGTGACCCCAAAGAACAAAGACAAAAGAGTTAGATTCACTGAGTCCGTCACATCCTCAGGAAACTCCAATCTCAAATATTGCCTTACCATCAAACTGGTTTCTAACCAAACCTATGTTATCTTCTACAGGAGTAAAATCGTTGTTCTTTACTAGTGCTAGCGGATCAAGCCTTCAGGCAATACAATAGAAAGATAAGTTCAGCAAAACGCACATCGATGCAAATGGCCACTAACTCAAAAACGTCACCGTAGGTGGCCTACGGTGGCGCGACCTTTCGTGACACATACCCAAAAAAACGCGTGTGACGATATGCATATCGTCACACATTTTTGGAGTAACCTATACCACTTTTTGTACTAGTATAAGTGTAATGGTTACATGCTTTCTGATAATCATGATTTGTATGTTCTTGATTTTATCAAAAATATGAATGCTCGTAAAAAATCTAAATCTGTTAACAAAAGTTCAAAGAGAAAAGTTTGGAAACCAACAGGAAAGGTGTTTTCAAATATTGGATACATCTGGAGACCTACTGGTCGAACCTTCACTATAGTAGGAAATGCGTGCCCTTTAACTAGGATTACCACAACTACTGAAGTACCCCTTAGGAAACCAACTGCTCTAGAAAATGAAACACCTAAGCCTGTTGTAACATTGGTTTACTCAAGGAAACCTAGGAAATCTAAAACTAATGTTCCTGTTAGCAAATCTAAGGTTCTTAAATCTGTATCTGCTAACAAAAAGGAACCCAGTAAATCTTGGGGATCCATAGTTTCCGATGTTCCATCTTCCTCTCTTGATGAATGCAGGTCGTCCAAATTGTTCTTTGGTATTTGGACTCTGGCTGCTCCAAGCATATGACCGGAGATCGCTCTCAGCTCACCAATTTCGTCAATAAGTTTTTGGGTACAGTCAAATTCGGAAATGATCACGTGGCAAAGATATTGGGATATGGTGATTATCAGATTGGGAATGTTACGATATCAAGAGTTTACTACGTGGAAGGACTTGGACACAACTTATTCTCCGTTGGGCAATTTTGTGATTCGAACCTTGAAGTTGCTTTTCGTCAACACACCTGCTTCATTCGTAATTTGGAAGGTGTTGATCTATTGACTGGATTCTACGAGCAACAATCTGTATACTTTGTCTCTTAGAGATAGATGGCGTCCTCGTCTGAGCATCTCACTTGACTAAGGCCTCAAGACAAGTCCCCTGGCTATGGCACCGACGTTTGTCTCATCTGAACTTTGGGTATCTATCCAACCATGTTAGCGACAAAGGTGCTTTGGTACGAGGGACTCCCTAAGCTTAAATCAAAAGACCATCTGTGTTCTGCTTGTGCTCTGCGGTAAAAGCAAGAAGAAAACCCCCAAAACCTAAATCTGAGAGACGAACCAATCAAGAAAATTTTATCTGATACACATGGATCTTTGTGACAATGTGTTCGCAAGCGATTAATGGAAAAAATGTACAACCTCGTCATCGTGATGATTAATCTCGATTTCACGATGGGGTTAAGTGCTTAAGGTCAAAAGATGAAGCTCCAGATTTCATAATCAAGTTTCTTAAGATGATCCAAGTGCGGCTTAAGACACCTGTCCGACGCATCAGAACATATAATGGAACTGAGTTTGTTAATCAAACATTGCGTGAATATTATGAGAAGGTTAGCATCTTTCATGAAACATTTTGTTGCTCATCGCATACTGCACCGCAAAAAGGTGTCGTATAAAGACCGATCGACACGCAATAGATGCTAGCATGCACAATGTTAATTTATACAAAGGCTTCCGTTAGTTCTTATGGAGAAGCAGTGGTCTATCGTATGGTTACAAGACCCAAAATCGTTCATCGAACATCTCGCCACAAAAAACACCATATGAGCTTTTACATGACAAATCTCCTAACTTATCATTTTTCCATGTATTTGGTGCACTCTGCTATCCGACAAATGATAGTGAGAATTTGGGTAAGTTACAACCGAAAGCTGATATTGGTATTTTCATTGGCTATGCACCTACAAAGAAAGCATTTCAAATTTACAACCGACGTACCAGACGAATCATTGAGACAATTCATGTAGATTTTGATGAGCTGACTGTGATGGCTTCTGAACACAGCAGTTCCGGACCCACACTTCATGAAATGACTCCTACAACAATTAGTTCAAGACTTGTGCCAAACCCTCCTCCTTTAATACTGTTTGTACCACCGTCAAGAACAGATTGGGATATTTTGTTTCAATTGATGTTTGATGAATTACTTACTCCTCCACCCAGTGTTGATTACCCGGCCTCTAACGTCGTTGCTCTAATTCATGATGTAGTTGCTCCAGTTCCCGCTGTATCAACCGGTTTACCTTCTTTAACAAATGTTGACCAAGATGCACCATCACAAATTCATTCTCAAACAACACCCGAAACTCAACCTCCCTTCATTCCTAATGATGTTGAAGAAGACAATCATGATATTGAAATTGCACATATGGGTAATGATCCGTACTTTGATATCCCAATTCCAGAAATCCCTTCTGATCAATCTTCATCGTCGGATTCTATTCATACAATTGTGCATCTCGATCACCAAATTTTTGAACATAATAACAATTGGACTAAGGATCATCCACTTGAAAACATAATTGGTGAACTTGCTAGACCAGTTTCCACAAGGCTACAATTAGATGAGCAAGATCTTTTCTGTTACTACGATGCTTTCCTCACTTTTGTTGAACCCAAGACGTATAAAGATGCTTTGACTCAATCCTGCTGGATCGAAGCAATGCAAGAAAGAGCTCAATGAGTTCGAACACCTTGAAGTATGGGAGCTCGTACCCCGACCATACAAAGTTATGGTTATTACTTTGAAGTGGATCTACAAAGTAAAGCTAGACGAACTGGGAGGTATTCTAAAGAACAAGGCTCGATTAGTGGCTCGTGGTTACCGTCAAGAAGAGGGAATTGATTTTGAAGAGTCTTTTGCTTTGGTTTCAAGATTAGAGGCTATAAGGATTTTTCTTGCGTTTGCCGCTCATATGAACATTGTCGTCTACCAAATGGATGTCAAGACTGCGTTTCTGAATGGTAATTTGCGGGAAGAGGTTTATGTTAGCCAGCCGGACGGTTTTGTGGATCCAGATAATCTCAATCACGTGTACAAGCTAAAGAAAGCTCTTTATGGGTTGAAACAAGCTCCACGCGCGTGGTATGACATGTTGTCTTCATTCCTGATATCCCAAGACTTCTCTAAAGGCTCAGTGGATCCTACTATGTTCATCCGTAAGGAAGGCAAGGAATTACTTCTGGTACAAGTATATGTCGATGATATTATCTTTGCTGCATCTACACCTGAACTTTGTGACCTATTTGCTAAAATTCAAGTGTTCAAAATTTAAGATGTCATGATACGGCAAAATCTCGTTTTTCTTAGGACTACAGATTTTCAAAATCCCTGAGGCATCTTTATTAACCAATCACAATATGCCATTAAATCTTTAATGAATACGGTTTTAACTCTTGTGACCAGTGGATACTCCTGGTGGAAAATTCCAAAGACTGGATGAGGATAAAGGAAGGGAAGCAGTTGATCCGTCCATTATCGTTGGTATGTTTTGACCCCTCCTTATCTCAAAGTAGTTAGGACCTAACCTATCAATTTGTAAAAATGCATGTGTGCCCGGTATCAGGCTCGTCCTACCAAAAAGCACTTACATGTAATTAAAAGGATCTTTCGATATCTAAAAGGAACCGTCAATCGGGGACTATAGTATCCAAAGGATTCTTCAATTGCACTAACATCATTTGCAGATGCGGATCATGTTGGTTGTTAAGATACACGCCGTAGCACATTTGGTAGTATATAGTTTCTGGGAGATAGACTTGTTAGCTGGTCATCAAAAAGGCAGAAAAGCGTTGTGATATCTAGTACAGAAGCTGAATATATTGCTATGTCAGGATGTTGTGCTCAAATTCTTTGGATGAGATCACAGCTTACCGACTATGGCCTTGGATTCAATAAAATTCCAATGTACTGTGATAACAAAAGCACTATTGCCTTAAGCTGCAACAATGTTCAACATTCATCGAAGCAATATAGACATCAGATTTCACTTTTATCAAGGAGCTGTGAGAAATGGGGTGATTGAACTTTACATACGTCAATACGTGTAGGTATCATCTGGCGGAACATCTTCACAAAAGCCATTGCTAGAGAGAATTAAATTTCTTATCAGCAAGCCTGGAATGCGGAGTTTTACGCCAGAGACTCTGAAACAATTGGCAGATGAAGTTGATGAATAGTGGTGGTACCTATTCAAATATCCTGTATCATATGTATATATATTAAAACCATAAAAACCAAAAAGATTTTTCATTTTTTAGAAATTTTTATAAAAACAAAATACAAAAATATATAAAACCAAAGACAAAATTAAAAAATGAGAAAAATATAAAAAGAGGTAATAATGGCATGTCTTCTGACAATCGATAACATTTACGGCCTTAGAAATGTCATTCAATAATGATACGAGGCTGTAAATGAAGTTCGAGCAGAAGTTCAATAGTTTTTTCAAAACATGCCAAATGGCTTGCTATTATTTCAGATAGCAACCTGGTCATCATCTTAAAGGCAAGTATTTCAAAAAGAAAACTTGGCCTCTCAACGGGAATTTATTCTCGGACATGGTCTACTTTATGACCATGCAAAGGCTTGTGTTTACTTTGCAACACAACCCGTGCTTCCTATATTATCATGAGTATACGTGTCAGTGCACTTATGTGTTAAAATAAGAGAAATCTTATTTCATGGTGTTTGATTTTCAAAAATGAAACATTAAGTCATCAAGAAATGCTTTTTCTATGACATTTGACTTCCCAAACAACGACTACAGCTCTTTAAATAGAAAATGGGTCATTGTTCGAGGGGGAGAAAATGTCAAATATCTTCTTCATAATAATAATGTGCTTAAAAGGAAAAAGGTTTTAAACAATAACGGAATAACATTTTTAAGGAACGTTAACTAAGTTTAGCATATATGTGCCTTACATGTTATGTGTTTATGCCTTTATGGAGTTAAAGTGTGAATTAAGTGGTTAGGTATGCTAGTTTAAAACATTAGGGACTATTTATGCTAATTGTTAAACTATAGTTGCCTAATAAGTCTTATAAGTGAAAATTAAAAGGGTTGAGTAACTTAGGGGGTGAAAGTGACAAAAACTAAACTAGTTTAATATCACCCCCACCCACCCTCGTCTCCTACACACACCAACACACACACTTAGAAAATTTTCCCTCCCACACACACATTCGAATCGCCATCTCGTGTTCTCTTTTTTCAGTCATTAACAAGCTTAAGGTATATCTAATAATTTGTTCTACACTTCCTAAACATCACATACCTTGAAGGAATTGCGATTTCATCCTTTTTTGAACTCGAAAACCCTAATTTTTGAATTAGGGTTTCTCAAAATCAAAAGTGTATAAATCTTCAAATTGATTGAGGGGTTTTGATTGTATTGGAGTGTAGAAGACTTGGTTAATACAGTTTTATGTGTAGTTAACATAGGAATGAGATATGGTCGAATATGTGGTCGAAAAATAGGGTTTATGAGAAATATTGTAAAAAGCTCATGGGTTTTGTGTTAGGGAGTTTAATACCACTTTCTTGAATATGTTTGAATGTTTAAATCTTTCCCTTGGTTGTAGTTTATTGAATAAATGTGCTAAAATGTTTAAAGTGCTCGTTTTTTTTGTGTGTATGTTCTTGATTTTGTGGCTTAACTGTTGTTAATGTTCCTAAGTGTTGTTCTCATGCTAAACAATGTTATACAAACAAATTTGAATGCTTAAAAACATCTTGAGGGTAAAAGTTGTATATGAACCGAACAACATGAATTCTTTGAGAACCGAACAAATTATTCTGTTAGTTGGAACCGAACAACTAGTTGTAGTAGGAACCGAACAACTTTATTGTTAGAAGGAACCGAACAACTCAGTTTAGAAGGAACCGAACAACTCAGTTTCTTAGAAGGAACCGAACAACTCAGTTTAGAAGGAACCGAACAACTATTGTTAGAAGGAACCGAACAACTCAGTTTCTTAGTAGGAACCGAACAACTCAATTGTTAGAAGGAACCGAACAACTCACTCGTTTGAAGGAACCGAACAACTCTGTTGTTATTAGGAACCGAACAACTCTGTGTATTAAGGAACCGAACAACTGCATGTTCTTTGGGAACCAAACAACTAGTCTACTTAAGGAACCGAACAACTTGATCATTAAGGAACCGAACAACTAGTTTTTCTCCCTTTGATATCAGTTTATCTATCAAGACCAAACACACTTAAGATCAAATTTCTACTATAAAAGGCGATTTAGAAACTTAATTAGGGAGTTAATTAAACTTGGTTAATTATACACTCTAAATCAAGTTAAGTTAGCTTAAGTTGTCATTTTTTAATGGATAGATCTTAATAAGTGCAAAAAGTCTTAAAGTTCCTAATTCTTAAGAAACGTTCACATCATGAATTAACTTTTCGTGCTCAATCAAAAGGTCTCTATAGTATATTGTATAAAATTGGTTGTACATAAACTGTATTGATCCTATCTTAGTAGAATCATAGACAATACAAGAGCTTAGCAAAAGGAACTGGATGATGAATTAGTCGCCCCTGCTGACCGTCTTAAGATAGGGAAAAGCAATCTCCGACTACGCTTAATTCTCAAATCCAAGGAACCTACTCTTCAAGTGGCTTTAGATGCTCTCAAACTCACTCCATTCTACAAAGCATTTTAGATCTCTGCTGATGTACTGGAAATATACATGCACGAGTTCTGGGTCACTGTCTCGAGACATCATTCTTCACTTCGTTTCAAGTTGAATGGCAAAAGTTACATTTTTAACGTTGACAACTTTAGAGATATGCTCACGATTTGCCCTAAACTCCCTGGTAAGATATTTGAACCCCCCACTAGAAAAGGAGATCCTATCTTTTATTAGAGACCCTGGACACACCGAGGAGATCAAGTTTTTATCCGATGTCAATGTCAATCACATGCATCAACCATGGAGATCATTTGCTGCCATAATCAACAAGTGTCTAAGTGGAAAAACTACTGCTCTGGAGAGTCTTCGACTGTCACGTGCTCAAATTCTTTGGGGAATGTATCATAACAAGACTGTTGATTATGTCTACTTGCTGTGGGAAGATTTAGTGTATCAAGTGGAAAACAAAAATTCTAAGAAGAACAATGACATGTACTATCCACGATTCACCAAAGTCATTGTAGACTACTTCATGGCAAAGGATCAGGGAATCCCAAGGAGAAACAAGATGTTTTGGCACTATGCCAGGGATGACTTCATGTTCACCACAGTAAGAGTCATTTCTAAACATCAAGACACACAAGTATACGGTGCTATTCTCCCTCAGCACTTGACCAATCAAGCTATGTTGGAGTCCGAAGCCTACATGACTTACCGTGCTTATGCTACTGGTGAAAAGATTCCAAAACCTAAAACTACAAAGAAGAAAGCTGATTCTGAATCATCTCCCAAGATGAAGTCTACTCAAGCTTCTAAAGGTAAAAGAATCACGAACTTAGCTAAAGGAGATAAACCTGCCAAGAAGAAGCAATCTACAACAAAGTCAAAAGGTCTAACAGTACTATCTAAGGTCGCTTTGACTGAAGCTCAACAGATGAAGAGTGCTATTGAAAGGAGCAAGATACAAACTCACAGCTCTTATGCCAGTGGCTCAGGTGATGGAGTTGACACTCAGTTAAAGTTTCCTGATGAGCAGCAACAAAACTTATCTGGTATAAATGAAAGAGCTGGTGACAAACCAGAGGTTCCCGATGTACCCGAATACAGATCAGAGAGTGAAGAAGAATCTTGGACATACAGTCAAGGAGAGGATGATGAATACAATGACGAGCATTATAGTGAAAATAACAATGATGATGAAGATAATGATCAAGAGAATGTCAGTGGAGAAACAGAATCAGATAATGATGGAGATGATTTTGTTCACCCAAACTTGTCCACATACAAAGCAGATGATCAGGAAGAAGAAAAAGAAGAAGAAAAAGTAAATGATGATGATGACATGTCTTCTGATCAGATGGTTTCAACACCACCTGATTATGAAATTATGGAAGAAGAAGAAAATTAAGAGGATGATGATAATGCTATGGGAGGAGAACAAGAAGATGAAGAAGATGGGGAACTGTACAAAGACTTGAATCTCAACCTGGATAGAAGAGATGCTAAAATGACAGATGCTCAAAATAATCAAGAGACAGAAGAGGTTCACGTGACTTTGACTACTGAACCTCCAGTAGTGCAACAACAAAGCTCCTCTGTTTCATCAGATTTGGTGTCTAAATTTATTAATCCCTCTTTGGATACAGGTATCGACTCGATTTAAAATCCAAACGTTCAATCAGATATTCCTGCCAATGTATCAGTTTCAGCCACTACTGAGACACCTTCTTCTGACACTATAATTCCTCAACCACCCATTTTAATCATTCAACCTCAACAACAAACACATGATTCCACAACAACAACAAATTTGCCAGAAATCCCCAACTTTGCATCTCTATTTGGTTTTGAACGAAGGGTTTCCTCATTAGAGACTAAACTGTCTGAGCTCAAACAAACCAATCAATTTGCTGAAGCTTTATCATCTATTCTGGGCATTGTTGATAACTACCTTGTGTCTAAGATGAAAGATGCAGTAAATGTGGCTGTTCAGCTACAATCTAACAAGCTCAGAGAAGAAGCTCAAGCCGAGAATAACGAATTTCTTAAACAGATAGGCTCAAACATTAAGGCCATAATCAAGGATCAGGTTAAAGCTCAAGTATCCAAGATCATGCCAAAGGTTGAGAAGTATGTCACAGAATCTCTAGGAGCTGAAGTATTGGCTAGATCATCCAATCAACCTCAGACATCTTATGCTGCAGCAGCATCTCTCTCAGAATTTAAGTTAAAGAAGATTCTCATCGACAAAATTGAAGAAAATAAATCAATGAATAGATCATACATTCAGAAGAATCTCTACAATACATTGATTGAATCGTACAACTCAGACAAGGACCTCTTTGCCTCATATGGTGATGTGGTGACCCTAAAGAAAGGACATGATGATCAAGATAAAGATGAAGAACCCTTCGTTGGATCAAACCGAGGGACGAAGCGAAGGAGATCAGGCAAGGAAGATTCATCAAAAGAAGCAACTTAAAAGGAGTCCAAGTCTACAAGTTCTTCTAAAGGTGCATCCAGATCTCAACCAAAATCATCAGGGAAGTCTGCTCAAGCAGAAGAGCATGGTCCAAGGGTTGATGATTTAGAAGAACCATTGCATCAAGAGTTCAACACAGGAAATGATAATGCATCGCCTGTAAGAGAGATAATAGCTGTTGATGAACGACTGTGGAATCCATCAGGCTCTCAAACTCCTGATCATGAATGGAACAAAACAAAGACTGTTGACGACCGACCTCCTCAATCATGGATGACTCAGTTGGCTCAAGCTTCAGGCACACAATCCTTGTTTAATAAGTTTCTGGCTACTCCCATCGATTTTTCTGCCTTTATCATGAACCGGCTCAAATTAAACAATCTGACTCAAGATGTGTTGACCAATCCAACATATGATCTCATGAAAGGCACGTGCAAGAGTGTAGTGGAATTAGAATACCACTTGGAAGAAGTATTCAAAGCAACCAATGATCGGTTAGATTAGCATAATCCTAAAGGAAGACCGTATCCCCATGATCTCAGCAAGCCCCTTCCTTTAATTCAGAATACATGAGGTCGTCAAGTTATCCCTTTTGATCACTTCATCAATAATGATCTCAAATATCTGAAAGGATGGAGCTTAAGTCAAAAATATACAATGTTACTTGCCAAGACGAAGGCTGATGATTACGGTCATGTTAAATGGATTGAAGACAAAGTTCCTAGAAGTATATGGAGTCTGGCACAAGTTGTCTACGACAAGCATGCCTACTGGGGAACATATCACTGGGGACCAAAACGTCAGAGATTCTATGGATATGCTACCAACATGGAAATTTCAAAAGATGTCTACTCAAAACACAGGACCATTGCTGTTACCAGTCTCAAGATCATGGAGTTCTTTGGTTACAAACATTTAGAAGAGATTACTGTTCGAAGGCAGGACGATCAGCTGTACAGGTTTCGAGAAGGCGACTTCAAAAGACTTCGTCGCCAAGACATTAAAGATATGTTACTTCTTCTTGTTTAAGGTAAGCTGACCAACCTCAATTTGGATGAATGATTTGCACTAAATGTGGCTTTGAGAATGTACACGAGACGCATTGTCATTCAAGAACGTGTGGAGGATCTACAACTGGCAGTTAAAAGCTACCAGAAGAAGATAAACCTCTCAAGACCAGACTCATACCGTTTAGATCTCCGAAAAATGACTCCCTACACTGCTTACCCTGATATCTAAGCCATTATATATCAAGATGACATAGACAGAAATCATTTGATGCGTACTAATGAGCTTCACAAGTTTAGTGACGACACACTAAACCATGTTCGTACCGCTCTTAATGATATTGCTACTGGGATTCAAATAGAGTACTTGCCAAAGAGAAAATAGACCAAACAATACAAACAGAGAGCTCAGGTGATGATAAATGCCATTGACAAGAAACTCAGAGATAGAAGGTTGATGCGTAGTCTGGAAAAGTTTGTTGGTGGAAGACCTTACAGAGGAAACCTTCGGCTGCTACAAAGAACCATATGATTTTATCATATGATGTTCTTATCACTCAGGTCAAATCTCATAAATAATTTAAACTTGTGAATTTGTAGATATGTAGTGTAGACTTATGGTGATAATAAGGAGTGCTCGAGTACAAAATTTTTTAAGAAGTTCTTAGTAAATTTAATTTTTTCTTCAAATTATTGTACTCAGCACTATCTTATATACCCTCAAATATTGAGAGGGAGCATTACAATGTTCCTATTAGATATTGTGTAACATTTTGTCCTCGAACGTTTAATCAACTGATATCAAAAATATCATAGGAATAATATTTTGGATAAGGGGAGAAAATGTTATTAAACTGCATCTAATTCATATTGAAATGTGATTGTATAAAATGGACTCAATGTACTCCATACTTAGCATGTACTACGATTATGATGCACATGTTAAGGGGGTGCTTTTAGTGATGATGAAAAACTCTCAAAGTGTAAATCTTTTGATATTTATATCAAACACTTTGATTGAATTTTTTTAATGATTTTGGTTTTGATTATGATGGAATACCCAAAAGACCGACCATTTACTTAAATTTATGGAGTTATAAGGTGGTTAGGCATAGGTATTCAAATCCTATGATCCAACCAGAACCAGAGGGATCTACCCAGGGATATCCACTAGTTAGTGTAGAAGTCCGTAGGTATGATACAAAAGGAGAAAAAGTGAGAATCGGGAAAAGTGCCGACTGAGATGGAGCTAGCACTGGAATAAACCGAAAAAAGTAGCCGACAGCGAGATGTGAGCGCTAAGCACTTAATAAACCTAACAAGGTATAGTTAAGAAGACTCGGAAATAGCTGAAGGGGTTTGAGAATTAAAAAAGAATTGTAAGGAAAACAAAGGAGAAAAGAAAGAAGCCCTCCCTACACTAAGGTGCTAAACCAGGTCAAAACATAAACTGTCCAGAAACACTAAGGTTTGTCCGTGACAATGAAGACTGTCATGGACCAGTTGACGCCAAGCATAACCCTCCCTAGCCACTCAAGGTCTCTTAACAACTCTTGATTCATTTCTCAAGAAGAATACACGCATTTCTATCACATTCTCACTCCGATTAGTTTAATTGAAAAGTGACACAGTCTGCATCCAGCCTCCGATCCAAAAAGGCAAAGTGCACAAGAAATTGAGTCTAGAGCCAATATAGATCAACCATAAATCTCATTAGTACACTTGTCAAATTATGATTTCTTAGGATCACAGCAATGTGCGAGTAATACAATATATACATTTAGAGTCCTACCATTACCTTTGGATTTTTGCCAGAGACATCTGAGTGAAATAATTCAACATGAAATGGAAATCCTGCTTGAGCCAACATCAAACAAGCTCATGGTAGGTGACTTGTGCGATTCTATAAGAATCAAACTTGTGACAACTGGAAAGAAACGATGGTGCGATTCTATAAGAATCAAACTTGTTCCAGGTTATGAATTAATGATTGATGATGAATTTTGAAATGATTAACACTCTCGATGTGTCACAAAACCATTTTAGTAAGTAAAATGTCGATTGATTTTCAAATCAATTTTTTATTTCAATCGGTGAGATAGTAACTCGCTGGTTCACTCTTATCGTGCTGTCTGCTTTGAGACATTCCGATAATGAGAACATGCTGAGTTTGATGAATCTGATACACATGTGTTAGAAAGACTCGATACTTCAGCTGGAAATCCTGTCAAGGAGTTTCTTCTTAAATTGAATCTACCTAATCACAGGTCAATCCTCATGGACTTGAAGGTTACTCCAACCAAACACGGGTGAATGTCAAATCCATATTCGTCCCCCCGCTTTATTGCTAACTGTTTTAATGCAGGATACTTAAAGATAGAGATGAAGGTACCTGATTCCAACTGACTCACAAGTTTCATAACCACATGCTCATACCCGACCGACAACCATAAAGACATCATGAAAGCTCAAGTACATGTTTCAAGACTTCCGCTACTCTGATACCGTACGTCTTTCTTGAAGTGCCGAAGTATTAAAGTCAAAGAATTTCAAAGAAGTTTTCATCACACTAATACATAACATCTTTCTCAAGTGACGAAGTGTTAAAGTTAAAGAATTTCAAGAAAGATGCAATATTAAAGCTTTTTAAGTCAACAATCAAGAAAGATATGAGCATGTCATTCCAGAAGTCACAAGTTCACAAGATGGCAAAGTTTACAAGATGACGTAAAGAGATTATGCTTGGTTGATGATCTCAAAGTGTTCAAGATCACATTCAAGTCAAAATAAGGAAACAAGCTCAAACCTAAAGTCAAGAATCACTACATCAAATCATAAGTTAATGATTGAAGTTAAACAAGCTCAAGACTAAAGATAAAGCATAGTATGCTAGGTTTAAGTTTTTGTAAAATGGAGTGACCTCCCTTAGGGGGAGATTGTTAGAAATACTAAAGTGTCGGTAACTTCCATATATAACGGTTGTTAGCTTGTTAAGCAATTTTTGGAAACTTACATAGTTAGTTAGCAAAGGCCCATGGATTAATCTATGCAAGCCCAAGCCCACGCGTCATTTGTAAGTATAAATACACCTCTCCATGCCTTGGAGAGGTGGTTGGTTGGTTGTATTTTCACATAGTAATGCATTTCATGTTCTTGTCTTTCTCTCTCTAAAATACTTCCTTCCTTCCCACTTTCTCTCTCTAGTTCTTGTTGTTAGAGATTACTAATGTTCTTTATTCCCAAAACTATTTCCACGGCCTCTTCCGAATCTATTAGCTCTGTTGCTGAATCGATTGCCATGCCCGAATTGATTATTCTTGCGGAATAACTTATGGAAGTTCTTTGCTATCAAATTGAATGTTTCGGCTTCATCTTTATCTAAGTCTTCATCTTTGTTACTTCCTCCTTGATTTTCACTATCATCACTAGTTTGTTCCCTAGTGACTTTAGCTTTAAGAGCTAATGGCTTGACCTTTTCTTTAGTGGTCTTGGAAGCTACACCATTATTTTCCAAGATCATTTCATAAACCTTAAGATTGCCAATTAGCTCATCAAGAGGAAGTGTAGCCAAGTCTTTGGATTCTTTAATGGTTTTCACCTTGGCTTTCCATTTCAATGGAAGAGCACGAAGAAACTTTCTCATATGAGTTTTGCTAGAATAGTCTTGATCTAAAGATTTAAGACTTGTGACAATAACATTGAATCTTGTGAAACCACTATCGCTATTTTCTTCACTTGAGATTGAGAACTTCTTATATTGTTGAGTGAGAAGATCAATCTTGCAATCCTTAACTTGTGAATTGCCTTTGTGAGTAATCATGAGTGTATGTCAAACCTCCTTGGCGATTTTTCACATGAAAACTCATTCGTATTCTTTACGAGGTAGGGCATTGTAAAGAGTCATCTTGGCCTCTTTGTTCTAGTCGGATTACTTCTTTTTGTCATCTTTAAGAAGTTCATGTGGTATTTCAACTTCTATCTTTGTTTCCGGATCGTCCATCATGAAAACAAAGTCACCATTTTAAATAACTTGCCATATGTCAATATCTTTAGACTTAATGTAAGTATTAAAGCGGGATTTCCAAAAGAATCTCGTCAGCTTATAGCAAAGGTGGTCTTTGCATAGAGCACCCTACGACATAGTTCTCTTGAGCCATGGATATTTACTCAACTTTGTCAAAAATCAAAGTTAGGATTTCAAATTTTAGAAAAAGAAGTTTCAACTTAAAACGACTTCTCAAGAAGACTTTAACGCTTGAAAATCTAAGTAACCACTATGATACCAATTGTAGAACCGTAGAAGGGGGTGAATACGTTCTATGGAAAACTAGAAGGGGGGTTGAATAGTTTACCGCTTTTTAATTTAATGTATCATTTGTTGTTAGCCTCAAAATATTGAGTCGAACAAGGAAATTCGTTCATTATATTAGGTCTCGGTCACTTAATTAATTATACGTTGTAATAGGCTAGAAGGGTAAACGGGCTCGTAAATGTAAGCTAATATTGTATGTGTATCGGGCTAAAGCCCAAGTCAATCCCGAGCCCGGCCCAAGTAAAAGCCCACACGCCCCATGTAGTTGTGTAGGGTATATATATCATTTTCCATCAAGGAAAATGGTGTTGGTTCATTTGTAAGAATTCCATTTTGCAAGTAAATTAACCATTCTCTTCCTACTTTCTCTCTCTAGTTTCTCTCTCTACAATTCTCATAATTTCCTTCTCTTTTCTACTTGTATTCGAGCAACATGATAATGAAGTGAAGTGATCAAGGGTAACCGACAGAATTCCTTGGCAAACGATCAAACCATTCGGCGGCACGATCTTGCAAGGAGTAAGGGAAGAGATGTAGACGAAGGTTTGGTTCGAACTAGAAAAACAAGAAAAAACCATGGTTTGATTTATATTTTCGTGGTTAAGTTGTTAAATCTTTGTACTTTCGTGGCTAGAACAAGTTCTTAGATCTATCTTCGTAGTTCTATAGCTTAGTTCGTGGATAAATGGGTAAAAATCGAGGCTAAGTTTGAAGGTTTTTCGTCGACAAAATTTCACGGCGCGCGGCGCTTTTAGAATAGAGGACAAAGCCAAGTACTGTACTTGAAAGTGACATTTGTACTAGTTGCATTTTGATTGGAAGACAAATTTGTACTGGTTGCGTTTTGATTGGAAGACATTGCGTTTTGATTCAAGTCGCTGCATTTTGGTCTCAAGTAGGTGCGTTTTGATTCAAATCGCTGCGTTTTGATTCTCAAGTAACTGCGATTTGATATTGTTCATTGCGTTTTGCTCGTTGCGTTTTATCTACAGGTTGCGTTTTGAAGACCATCATTGCGTTTTGACTAAACGTTACTCTGCACAATTTTTTATTCATTGCGTTTTGATCAAGATAGTTGCGTTTTGATGAGAGGTTTTATTGCATTTTGATCAAGACTAAGTTGCGTTTTAATTAGAGGTTTCATTGCGTTTTGCTTAAGAAAAGTGACTGCATTTTGGTCAAAGATAGTTGCGTTTTGACTAAAGTCATTGCGTTTTGTCCAATGAAAACCCATGTTTTGAAACCCTAATTTCCCGAATCAGGTTTCATTGCATTTTGATCAAGACTAAGTTGCGGTAAGGTCGATCCGCGCATCAGGTGGTATTTGACCGAATTTGGGAATATTATAATCAAAACAAGAACAACAAACAAACACCATAATCAAGAATCGAGACTCACAAGACACAATCAACCATAACAACACACCACACAAACAACAACACTTAATCCCAAAACGATCCTGAAAAGATTCACTTAA
>BQNB010062675.1:0-35987 GCA_026074375.1 Tanacetum coccineum
GAACAGTTGGAAGAGACATAGATCAAAGAAACATTATATCAAGGATTCTAAACGAGCTAGGCGAATTAATTGTACAAACAATTAATTATTAAGGAGAATTAATATCAAACGGCTAAAACGAGTACACATTAAGAAAGTGGTATTTCAAGGATGTTAAAATGGGATATGTGAAATTAATTGTACAAACAATTAATTATTAGAGGAAGTGGAAATATCTATACCATGAAGCGAACAATACATCAAGAGTTTTCAAATAAACATTTTAAATAAAATAGTCATCACTAACTATGATGGTCGAGATTTTCTCTTTGGAGTGGGGGTTGTTGGTTGAGTCGTACCCAATGACGTTCTGGTCGGAAAGCGTGACCTTCATTAGCATGGTCAGTCTTAAGGGTCTTTATGCGTGATTCATTCTCAGCATCTCGGATCTCATTCCGCTCTTGGCGAAAGAGCATGCCAGCAATACGTTAGGTTATGAGTCGTCGATATCTGCCAAACTTAGAAGTTGTCTTCTTGACGATACAATTTTTTAAAATTACAAGAAGTAAAGAGGAAGGAATGAGACGTTAATGAGCCGTGTTCTAAAATTTGGTGTTCCAAGATGGTACGTTATGAGATGACAAGTTACTAGTCGCGTTCCAATTAGTCGACAAGTTTCTATGTGGTGAGTTACGTGACAACGTATGCGTTTCAGAAGTTCAAGGCGAGTGTTCAAACTCGGCGTCGAATAGTAATATAACGTAGGGTTGGTAGACTGTGTCGGGTTTCAAGGTTATGCAAAATGGTATTATGTAAACTCATGACAAGATTTAAAGACCATTGTATCACTCATGATGTTTTTAGAAATAAATGAGGACATTGTGTCTCTCACAATGTCTTAGGAAAGTTTAGGGAACATTGTGTCACTAACAATGTCCTAGAAAAGTTTAGTATTTATATAGACAGCTTCTATATAAATAGGTAAGGAAAATATACGTAAGGAAAACGTAACCACAGAGAAAAGATAAACACAAGAGAAACGTGAGCTCATAGAAAAATAGGGCTTAAGGATAAAAATAAACGCAACGCAACATAAACGTAAGGAAAGATAAACACAGGGCAGAGATAAACCCATAACATAGCAAGCTCAAGGCAAAATGGTACTCACGTATATGCCATAGAAAAAGCACGTTAAGACACACGTAAATGCACGTATGGATCACATACTGGTTATAGACCATATCTAATATGCTACCTGATTCTCTATAACCTTGGCTCTGAATACCAATATGTCACATCCCCAAACGGGGCCTGGACAGAATGCGTGTCTAGGGGCGTGATGTCATAATATACATCACACAAGATCAAGGGAACGACCACTAATGGATGTTTTGAAAATCATAACTCGTTGTATTTATTAAAAATGGATAAGTCTTACAAGATTTGAAATGAAATTTAAAACGTTGCGAAAGCGTAATTAAGTTTTCAAAAGACAACGAGTATGAATGAAAATAAAGTCTTGAAAGATGATATCATATTACACGTAGACTCCACATAGCACATCAGAGAAGTTCAAAGCTAAGCACCTGAAAAACATGCTTAAAACGTCAACATAAAGTTGGTGAATTCATAGGTTTAAGTAAAGCATTTGCGAGAATAAAAAATGTTTAGTGAATACTGTTTCACTCATAGTATTATGAAAAGTACTCTCTCCGTCCTAAAATTATTGTCCCTTATTGACTTTTTAAGTATTTTTCTTTCAACTTTGACCTTAAATATTTTTGTTTGTGTTATATAATACTTGATGAAAATCATAAATATGAAAATACATTTAAAAACCAATCAATTCATATAATTTTCAATAAGTATTATATAACAAAAATAAAAATATTTAAAGTCAACGTTGGAAGAAAAAGACTTGAAAAGTAAATAAGAGACAATAATTTTGGGACGGGGGGAGTATTTAGTAATTTGAAACGTTCAACGAAAGCAGTGTGGACCACAAGTTATAAAACGTATGTGACAATTATATCAGATACAACTGCACATAAAAGGTATTTACGTTGCACTAAGCTCATGACACCGAAGCTCAATTCACGTTGCATATAATTTACCAATTGAAATTTCTGCCCTACATGTATCTGACCAAGACCACCTAACAAAGTCCGACATGGTATATATCTGTTTATTCGGGTGCCTCGTGGATAACAAGCGCTACTTACCCGGATAGGGATAATTAGTCCCGATAGATCTATTTATAACACTCGCGCTCACTTAACCGGCAGTCTGTTAGAGGTAATTAACGGTTCATGACAAGATAGGCAAAATTGTGGTCTATACGCTTAACTTAGACAACACGTAAACGGGGAAATTCTCACGTAAAGTACTTGTGTCCAAAGTAAAAGTAACCAACATATTTTAAAAAAGGCTTTACGTAATTGCATCCATAAGTAAAACAAAGTGTGATATCAATCATGTAACCGAGTTTGCAACGAACATATATATAAGTTTGAAATCATTAGAGTAAACAAGTTTGTAAACGAGCATGTTCTCACCCCAAAAGTTATAAGGTTAATATAAAATAAGTAAAACGTGGGGCTATGAACTCACCTTAAGCAAACGATGAGATAGTAAATCAACAAAGAGGATAAAGTAACCGAACGACTCTAACCGTGACCTAATTATAAGGCGCGCTTTAGAACGAGAAATAAATAACAAAACATTGTAAGACGCTTATAAAAGAGATAGACATCCATATGTGTTTGTGCTTTAGTTTATTTAAGAAAAAACGTGTCTTTACGAACTCATTAGGTTTATATAAATGTTACGCCATTCTTACGAAAAGTTGCCATTTTCAGAAAGTTACTATTTTAGGAAAGTTTCCATTTTAGGAAAGTTTTTAGTTTTGGGACTTTAATACCGTCCCCTATAATCGTAGTATCCATATTTCCATAAACGTACTAACGAAACTCTTAACGCTTACATTTCATTTCTATCTCGCTAGTTCGCACTAACTTACTATTTTTAGTAACGTTCAACGATATCGTTTTATCATTTTTAGAAAACTCACCCTTCATAATAATATCAAAACACTATGTTAATATTTTATAAGGTTTTCGAAACCTAAACGGACCTAACCCGCTTGAAAACGTTTTCATATATACATTATTTGTTCGAAAATAACTTAACAAAAAATAGGGTTTAACTCACTCATTAAGCATTTTTAACACGACTTTGGAAGGAAACGTCATTTTAGGCCATGTTTGTGTTTTACACTTGGCCGAAACAGACACGAAAGGGGTCAAAATGGTCATTTTCGTTTTTGATCTGACCGTATTAAAATCGTTTTCCCGAAAAATATTTCAAGTTTCATTTGAGCATAACTCGGTCGTTTTAAGTCTGATTTTAGTGTTCGATATATGAAAAACTATCTATACGAAACGAGCTATCCGAAATCTACCTTCTCGGCTAATGAAAACATTTTTAAGTTACCCAAAACCTAAAAACTAAATTTGGACAGCAACATGAATTGTCAAAAATAATCCTAAAATCCACCAAATCTCCACAATAGTGCCTAATCTAATCCTAATCTCCGTTCATGACTAATCTAACAACAAATCCACACTTATGTCTAACCTAATCCCATCCTTATCATCATATCAACACACTAATCCACTCATCCTTTCCTTAATCAAGCTTTATTATAAAAGAAGACCATTGCAACATAGTGAATGGATCTCGAATTACTTTGATAACTTTATTAAGAAAGGTGTTGGTAACGGGAAGTGGCATGCTAAATTTAGGATTGTGGACCCGTATGGAAACGTTTTTAATCAAGGGTACAAAACAAAAGCCACCGATAGGAAGCTATCAAAATACTACAAGTTAAGTGACATTGTGTCACTTAATAGGTTCTGAAAATGGAGGATATACTTGGAGGAATAAAAGGAGCATACTAGTTACTCCTATGCATTTTCTTTTTGTTTTTTGTTATTTTGATTAAAATTAATCAAAGCAATGTAAATCCATTATGGATAGTCTTTGATAAGAAGAACTTATCATCTATGAATGAAGTATCAGTTGTGATGAATTTTATTTTATTTATGACCTATTCTTTATACTATATTAGTAAGTACGAAAAAAATTAGAAGTACGCCGCACTTTTGAGCGAGAAAAACTAATATAAGAAAATATTTTTCATTTTTAACAAAACAAAAACACAAAAATAAGCAAAAACCGTCGGCCCTTTGATAAAAATAGAAAATCAATCCATCAATCTTTAACAATGCCTAGGGTATGTAATCTTTATACTAAACTTGTTATTATAATTGATCTTATTTTATCTTTATTTTTAATTAGTTAGGGTTTGTGAAGAATTAGATTCAGTTTTGAATTATTGATACCTAAAAACTTTGTTTTAACATGCAATTAATTATATATTAAATCTAGTTTAAGTATAGTGTAATTCTTTTTAACTATAAAATTTTATAGCTTGAAATTTGTTAAAAGCTAATTTAGAGGATAAGATTACTGTTCATAAATAAGAAAGAAAAATATTTATTTGGAAAAAATGTTGGAAAAACGCGAAAATTTTCTATGAAACCCAGAAAGTACGCCGGTTTTCTTTTGAAAAACGCCGCACTTACAGTTGTCACACCCCCAAAATATGACAACATCAAGACGGTAACAATTGGGGTGCGAAGTCATAGCACAACAAACAAGTTAATAAGGAAGAACGAATCAAAGAGTGCATTTTAAAATAAAAGTTTGCAATTCGAAGCTTACAAAAATATCAGAGTTCCATAGTTGGTCTCATAGTTTTTTAAAAGTGTCATAGAACCTTACAACCACATAAGTTTTAAATTATTATCTCACAAACATCAAATAAAGACATAAGTTTTTAAAAGATAAAAGTTGCATTGAACTTAAGTAAACAAAATCCCTTCAGTTGATATCCATCACGGCTCCCATCCAAGCTTATACCTTAGCACCTGAGATTAAAACATGCAAAAATGTCAACAAAATTATTAAGTGAATTCATAGGTTTAGTAGTAATAATTTCATGGACCACAAGATTTAAGTATTTGTAGACAAGAGAAACAGATTCACCAAGTCTAAAGAAAATATACATTATTGCTCTAAGCTCATGACACAGAACCTTAACATGTTAATTGAAATGTATCAAACTAATTACTCGACGGTTTTGTGCCCCAAAACAGATACATATGCTGCCAAACATCCTACGAAATACATCAAATGTTAAATGCGTCAATGGTTATCTAGAAACCATAGCCCAGACGGGGATTGAATGTCCCGATATATCTATCCACAACACTCGCATTTACTACCCATAGTAATTAACGGCTCATGATGAAAGGGGACTTAAATGGCAAAGTAGGTACTTAGGCAATAATAAAGTCAGAAAATAGCATACAGTTTCAAAGTAACTTGTGTTCCCACATTAAATGCAAGCAAGAAACTCACTCCATAGAGTTTGCAAACATTTGGTAAATAAAGGGCTATGAACTCTCGAGAATAAAAGTAGTGATTCTAGAAATCTAGACGAAGAAGATGGATGCCAACTATCAACCGCGACCTATAATAGTGGCGCGTGATTAAAAGTCACACTTATAATAAGATGTAACATAATATGAGTAAATAGATACATATTTAGATATATCGGCATGTAGTAATATCCTATGCTTAAGAAATCCATGAATGAGAAAAAAATCACCTAAAAGATGCCAACACTTAATGTTTTGAAAATTTATCGATTTTTACTAGACGTTAACCATACTTAAAGAGATACCAAATGATCGAATCCGATGTTCTCCTTCTATATCTACCCACTTATATATGTTATTAAACCTCAGTAGCTTTCCCCAAAATCATAGATATTGGAATATGTTAGTCGGTTCTGCAAATTATACGTTAGAAATAATGGGGCCTATTGGAGGCACACACGTTAAACACATAGAGTATGTTTTACTTCACGATAATATTTAAATAGTTGTTATTTACCGTTAATTGTTTAACTAAGTGTAACGAATATTTAAATAATAAACCAAGGGACTAAAACGAACAAAACCCGAAACCGAGGGAGCCCCTTGTTTGGCCGAACCCTCAAAGGTTCTAGAAAGGGGTGTTTGGTTCATTTAGAGAGAAAGAGGGAAGAAAAGGAAAAATAGTTTTCTTATTCTACAAGAATTGGGTTAGGGTTGTGAGCCTATATAAACCCCCACCCTACACCTCATTTTTCATTCATTCATTGATTCCATCAAATCCCTAAAACCTTTAATCGTTTCGGTGCTCATCCTCTTTTCCCTAAACCCGCAGCTAACAACCCTAAATCCTTATTTAGGATTTTTCGTTTTTTCTCTCTCCACCAAAATCGTCAATTCCCCACCAAGAGGTTTCAGTTTTCTTGTTCACTTTTTTGAAGACGATCAAGATTCTCTACTGTGTGCTCGTATGGGTGTTTCCTATTCGAATTGAAGCTATAAAACCATAACTAGGGTTTCTTGTTATTCGGATCTAGGAATTTTGGTTCGGTTTAAAACCCTAATCGAATTAGGGTTTTTTGGTTTATTGGTTTTCAATCGGTTCAAGCTCAAGTGGTGCGTTTGGTTTGATTATACAACACAAGGTGTTTGGTTTGTGAAGGTTGACTAGCAATCGACTCATACTCGGTTGACGTGTTTGTGTGAGCAACCGTAGAGGTGGTAATTTAATCACTCGTTTCAAGATCAAGATGTGGCGTATCTTTATTGATTTTTAGAATTAAACAAAAGGTCAGTAAATTACTTGTTTAATTTATTTATGTGTTAATTTATATGCAAAAACTAGATCCATTCCGCTGCGTACTCGTAGCTAATTGGTTACCTAGTTTGTTAAAACCCAACAATGGCATCACGAGCCACCTCATTTTGGTATTAGGGTTACACTTTTTGAATTATATCTTGTCTTGATATGTGTTTAACGCCTAGATTTAAAATTCACTATGCTTGAATTTGCTAGGGCGCTTAATATGTTATTTATTATTTTTCTGCAAAAATGCAAAGATTATGCAAATACCATGCCATATAAAATTAAGTAAATATGTATATAGAACTAGATCTGATAACTATTAATGGTTATAATATAGTTTAAAAGAGGACATTAAAAAAAAATTGTTAATTTAGTAAATAAATTTTCCTTTTAGATTATCTTATGATTTATGCAAATCCTTGCCATAATTAACTAAAACTTGTAGATCTAGATCTTGAATACAATTGATTGCTAATATTATAAAAAGGAATAAAATTAAACTGTTAATTTAGTAAGATATGTTTCTTTTTATAATAAATCACACTATATATATAAAAGATCTTGATTTTATTTATGGTAACTAAAATCTTTTATTTTTGGAAACTAGATCTTTTACATATTTAGTCTGATTTTGCTTATTCTTCCGGCCATAAGACCTACTCAATCACTCTTGTGAGGAATGGGGCGATCTAGGCACATTGATGAAAACCTAGTAAGGGTCTTATGGTTCTCCAATTGGGGAAGACTCGTAAGAGAACTCGGATTTTACTTTTTTACTTGTTAATTAATGTCATCTTTTGTATTTGTCTCTAATATGCATAGTATTACTTGTTTACTAGTTTACACGTCTAATATGTATGCAAAACGGACTAATACCTAGTGAAAGATGATATTAAAAACTAGTCTATTAATTACACGTTTAAATACTTGTTCATAGTGACCTATTATTTGTTTCGTGCAAAATTCGATTTTAAGAAAATTAATAAGACTTTAAACTATGAAACTTGATTACAAGAATATTTAAAAACTGGACGCTATGGACTCATGTGAAGTACGGTTCATCCACTAGAACAAACTATAAGCGAAGTTTAAGGCGAAAGTGGTTAACACTCCTAAAGAACTCAGGTTTTTAATACGCTTTGCGCTGACCTGATTCTCCGCTTCTTTGTGCGTTCGATTGGAGTTACCATGAACCATGGCATGTCACTACAGTGTCATTATTAAAGGTTTTTAAAATTAGTGCTACAAAGTTGTTTTGCATGCCTCTTTGTACACACTTTTAACACATTTATGTGCATACCCCTTTTAAAATTTTTAAGTCAATGCCATCCAACCAAGAACACATGCATTTGGCTTAGCCTCTTTGGTCAGACCTCAAGGTTATTCCAAATCACATGGCAATTACGGTTCACTGGTCATACCTCTAACTATTTTTGCACGTTCTTGCTTGGTCAACTTAAATCCGGTTACCTGGTCAGACCTCAGACTTGAGGTATAAGATGAGAACTAAACATGCTCACGACATTATTATATGATTACTAATGTTATGATTGGTCTCATAAATCTAAGAGTTGCATTAAATGCAATTAACGCTCGTCGCTTACCTCTTGCCCTACTTGTTTTCTAACTGGTCAGACCTCTGGTTAATAAGTAGGAGGTCAAGTTGGATCTTAGTCTTAATTAGTAAATTAATTGGGTAGTTAATTCTATTAAGAATTTAATTATCAAAAATACTAAATTGAACTTTCTATGTTCTGATTAATTATGTTATTACAACATAATTTGTAAACGAAAGTTTGTTTTTTCATAGAAGACAAACATAGTCTCTTTTCCTGGTAAGAAGAGTGAGACTTACTCCTATCCCTTCTCATTGATTGACAAGAATAAGATAGGGTTATAATTGACTTATTATCAATTATATTTAAACTCACTTTTAATCTTTCATTACCCTCTTTCGGTTCTGAATTCTTTGAAAGATAACATATTTTGTGTAACTAGAGTACATTTTGTCAATAGCTACAAAAATAACGACATCTTGCACTTGTCACGATGTATGAGTTTAAATCGCAACGAGTAAAGAAAAATGCTAGCAGGTATTCTAGGTAAATTTCCTTGGACTCGATTTATTCCTAATAAGTGCTAAACACCCTTGTGGCTACGCAGACCGATTAAGGAGGAATTACATGCTAAAATGTTCAAGTTAATGAAAGCATGAATGGCTAGTCCTAGTCCCTCATCTACATAAGTAGAACTTCATATACTCAGTTCAATACCTAAGTACATTGCTACTTGTATGCATTTTAAGTAAATAGGAAAGTAAATAAATCGCTATTTATTTTCTACTGGTAATGTAACACTTACAATGTTGACAAATCCAGTGAGAGCTTTGCGTTTTACTACTGAAATGACATTCATGTTATGATATCAAATTAAGTGGGAGCTACAAGATTTATTTCCTTGTTATTTGCCCATATTATTTCTAGCTCGCTTTGAAATAATTCATTACTTTCCGAATATGAACGACTATGGTTTAAGGAAAATTGTATTTTATTTTATAGATAACCCGTTGCCTTTCTGATGTTGCTTTCCGAAAAAGTTATCTATAGAATAATAATCCATAATTCCTTATTAAACGTTATGGTTCGAAATCTACTTGTAATATCTATGACACTATCATATTGTTTATACTTTCGAGCGCGTGTCGTATTAAATAATGTTGTCCTGTACACAAGTGGGAGAAATCTTAAGTGTGTGCAAGGAACAACATATAACGATATGATTATTGGTTTCTCTTGACCGCAAGGTAAGAAAGCTAATCATTTTACTAGGACTTAAACACACAAGATGTTTGTTGTCCTATTACAATTAAATGTCATGATATAATAGTAAGCTACTTCAACATTTTGACTACATGTTTTAGTCAATAGACATATGGTTAAATTATATAATCATAATTATGAAGTATAAAATTAATTTGAAATTACTATTGAACTCAAGAGTTTGCGTTCATAATTACTTTAGTTAGAATAATTGTGTTCTTGTTAAGACATAATTATAATGTCCTTGATTTTATCAATGACTCATAACATAAAGTAAGTAGTAAAATTGTTATGTCTTCTTGATTAACACATGAACAATAAGGTCCTTGAATTATGCAAAGACTTGTAACGTATACTTGACATATTCTGTTTTCTTGAAATACATGAACATAGAGTTATTGAACTATTCAAAGAAATATACGTTATAGCATGCACTTGTTTTTAAAATACTTTGTATTCATTTTGGCTCGACCTAATTGACAAGTATTTGATCTAAAGAGAATTAAGTTATCTAAGGAATTCTGATGTAGTCTCATAATTCCAATACTTATAGAATACCACATTATTATGGTGTGTCTAATATGTTGAAACAAACTATAACACCTCATGTTTTAGGTCATTGTATGACATTATGTAATTCATAATTTATTTTTAGGGTTTTACGCGTTTGCTCTTAAACCATAAATGTTAAGTTAAATCGCGTAAATTAAAAATGATCATTCAATGTAAACGGGCATTAAACGATTAAATGTTTACATCAAGCAAGTGTTATATGATTATTATGAGGATAATTAATAACATTGTTCATCTTATTTTTATTGGCTACGTAAAATGCTTACGTTTCGCGATAAAACGCGATTCGACATTCCCGGAAGCACCAAAACCTAACTACGCTTAAACGAATACCCACGATTATACCCAATACCCAAAATAATAAAAATAACATCATATATATATATATATATATATATGCCGAAATTTTGAGGTTATGACCAAGACTTATCATCTTGCATAATATCTAGATATTTAGGAAAGATCTAGGAAGCTAACTCTTACACCATGAGTCACTTGGTTAGTTAACCTTGAGCAAGGGTTAGAAAGTAACCATGGTTAGGTTAGTAAGATATTTTCTCTATATATAACATACATGCATAAGTAAACTTACTCTTTACTTACAAAAATTCATTTTCTTTCTTCCTTGCCTAGTCCAAAACCCACGGCTCATTTAAGCCATACAAACAAATCCATACTTTGATTTTCTAAGATTATACAAGCATATACACATCATACTTAAGGTATTCTAAGAAGGTTTCAAGGGTTGGTTAAGCTTTGAAAGGGTTTTAGCAAGTTATTGCAAGATTAGGGTTTCAAACCTAATCTAGGGTTTATAAGCTTGAAAGCTTTGGTTTTGAGTCTAAGCACGGGTTTAGAACTTGTTTATCATCTCTTACATCATCTCTATGTTTTTTACTTAATTCCTTTATACACTTTTATATATGATTTTATGTGTTTAATATTTTAAATAGGCTATAATCACCACTAAGGACTATTCTAATATGTAAAATGAAGTTTATTAATTATGTTTATGATTTTATGCACTTATTCTTATTCATAAAGTCATAAAATCATGAAAAAGGAATATAAAATTATGTTAACATATGGTTTAAAGTAAAACATTTTAGGTTAAATTAGGGTTTTATAAAGTTTCTTAATCTTCACATATGAAAATAATGAAAAGTAAATTGTTAAACTTGTTAATCATGGACAAATGGAAAATATATGGACTAATAGACATTAATATAAGTATCACATATGTTACATATGGTTATTAGGGTTTTTAAAGTAAACTACTAATTTTAAATAATACATATAACCAAGGTTTTTATAAAGTTAAACACATACATCTTAGGAGGCTGTTTAAATTCGAATTCAATACAGTAGTAATACATTTTAAAAAAAGAAATAATAACGCTCTCATGAACGATTCCAAAAAAAATGATAAAAACTCTGAAAACCGATCAATAACGAAAAAGATACTTAAATTACGAGTGTAACCGACTATAAATTACTTTTATAAAACTATTTTTATAAAAGTTACTATTCATTACAGCAACTAATTTACTATTCATTACAGCAACTTTCATTTTTAAAACATCTAATATATGATATAACTTTTAATTACGAGATCGTACTCGAAAGAATCGCTAAAAACGGAACTATAACGAATAAACTACGACATTTTCGATAATTAAAGTTTATAAAAGTAATTTTATAAACTATGAACAGTAAAAGTACTATTCATCAGCGGACCTAACTTTATAAAATATAATACCTCTTTTAATAACAAAGACGTACTCGAAGGAATCACTAAAATCGGGATTAAAACGAATAAGTTATTACGATTACAAGTTTACGCTAATTAAAACCTAAAAACGACAAACGAGCTGTTGTGAACAGTAAAATCACTATTCATCGCAGAATATCAAAAACTTGAAAATGTAATATTTTGATCACTCGTCTTACTACGAAGACGTGGACGTAAGAAACGCGAGCAACGGGCTTAAAACGACCAAATTAGGTCATTTTTACGAAAAGTATATTTATAAACGTTTTCACTTTATAAATATTATTTTACTAAAACGATTAGTCGGTGATTATGCTATATAGAATATTGAGTAGTTATCAAAGTGCTATAATACTAGGGAGTTTCATAATGAGGCCTCTTCGGATGGCGTATCGACGAGTTGTTGGATTTACGATTTAAAGTGTCCTAACTCCTCGTACGTCATGTCATGACCTCTTTAATTATGATAGCCCGAACGATAGTACGATGTAACTACTATAAGATTATATTGAATGTTATAAATTGAAGTACTCGGTACTTATACGACCTTAATTTAAATAGGTTGCATCTATCGTCTTGCGTGACGTTTTATCTGTGATTATTTGGACTATCTGTACTCAAGGTGAGTTCATAGCCCCACTTTTTACAGTTTTACTGATTTACTATTATTTGGGGTGAAAACATGCTTTGTTTTATAAATTGGACGCAAGTGTTTAAAGTATATTGATTATGTGTTTGCCTAAGTAGCGATAACCCTCCTGAGCCCATTATCATGAACTGTCAATTGCATAGATGTAGTTGTTAATTGCATTATGTGAGCGCGAATGTTATAAATAGATCTATTGGGATTAACCTCCCCGTTTGGGTGATTAGCTATCACTGGGAACGAACGTTGACCATGTCGGACTTGGATGTTGCGGGTTACAACATCTGTACGGGCAAAATAACTGCTAAAATAGCAAATATAGGTTGAGCTTCAGTGTCATGAGCTTAGTGCAACAGTAATCTGGTTTTGTGATTGTTGGCATATGTTGTAACATCACGGGAAAGTCTTGCGGTCCTGCATAATTTAAATACATAAACCTATGAATTCACCAACATTTTTGTTGACGTTTTAAGCAATGTTTTCAGGAGGTCAATAGGCACGAGGTGCCAAGGATGCATTGGATTATGTTTTGGATTGCACTGTTAAAGATTTATGTGCATCATGTTTTGGGAAATCTATGTTATCTTTTGTAATATTAAACAAAGAACAAGTAAAGCTATAAGCTTTTGTAATATGTCTTTTATTTAAATCCAATGTATCAATTTAAACGACTTTTGTGTCGTTCTTATATATATCTTGTGCTGTTGATCTTGAAGTAACACGCCCCGGATCCTTATTCCGCTGCGACCCATTTTGGGGGTGTTACAGATTGGTATCAAGAGCCAAGGTTATAGAGAACCAGGTCAAAATGTTTTTGCTGGACTATAACCGTTTTCAAACATTGCATACATACAAAAGGGTTTTTACGGGGTATTCATATACAAATTGTTGCATTAGTCGGTTAGGCTATATACATGCATAATTGATATACGTGTTTATAATATATTACGTATATAAGGATAATAGTCTTATATTAATATACTTATATAAGTCACTTTTGATTTTTCAGTTTCGAGCATGTCGGATTCGGAAGATTCTACAGTTACGTATACTGAGATATCCAGCCCATATGAGGACCTATCTGACAAAAAAATTTTAGGAAAAAAAAAAGAATCACTATTTTTGGCTTTTTAGATTTTAAGATATGAATTTTCTAAGATTTAATACTAATTAAAAGTATAAAAATAATAAAACTATTAAAAATATAAACCTAAAAATTTTATAAAAATTATACTAGAGAAAAGAAAATTATTTATATAATATATAATACGTATATTTAACCGGGAAGAATGATCACCCGGGTCGTTTCCCCAACGACTTGTGCAATTGATACCACGTTTAAGCTTGGATTATGTTTTGAATGAAAGCAAAGATATTTTGATGATCTATAACTACCAAATAAAAACAACAATTAAACACTTAAAAAGATTAATGGGAAACAAATAAAACTTAAAAGTTTCAAAATCTACCCTGAGGCCCAACCCCGACTACAAAATAAGTCCTATTAAAAATAAGTTGAATCTTAAAAAGTGCTTATTATTGAAAACTCATAAAAGCAAAGTTGGAGAACAAGTTGGTGAGAATAACTTTAATAAAAGCTCTACAAGCTGAAAACCACTAATAAGCTCTAAAAGAGCTTATCAATAAGCTGTTTACAGAAAGAGGGGGTTTCCCTTTGGTTTTACTTAAAAGCTTGTAAAAAGCTCAAATTGAAAAAGAAAAGGTGATCTAGATAGCTTATGATGAGCTTAAGCTATTACTAACAAGCAACTTAAATAAGAAACACTAAAAGTCAACTGAAATTGATGATTAAGATGCTAAACTCAGAAGTAAGCTCAAATAGTTCAAAAACAAAATAAGCTCAAATACTCAATAAGCAAATTTAGACTCTAATCTTTTGAAAACTAAACAAACACCTTATAAACTACTTATCTAATCTATAAATTCTAAACCTATAAGCTAGAAATTTGAATTTAAAGACTAGGATCTAGATGGTACTGTTTTTGGCTTATTTAATGACTTTTAAAGGCAAACTTACACTAGAAATTGAACTAAGAAATTGAAAATGATGCTTAAACTATGCTAACTAACCATTAATCTATGAGTTATAAGAAATTTAAAACCTGAATCCTAAGTTACCTTAAGCTAGTTGAAATAAAAATGACAGCAGTGGTAACACATAAATGGCAAAGGCCAAAATGCAGAAATGCAGGTGTCCTTAATGAACTTACCTATACTACACACTCTTATTGAGTGACCTTAAACACAAATCAAGCAATAACCAAGCCTTATATGGCTTGGTTCAAATTTTATCAAGCAAAAAGAAAGGGTAAAAATACCCTGGTGCTGGCACACCCAACTTAAACCATAACTTTTTATAAAATCAAAACTAACTTCTAAAAACTGAATTACTACTAATCTAAACTGATAACAAAACTAATCCACACAAATTGCACAAGTCATTTTGACTTTTAAAGGTCAAACAAGGTTAAACCAAACACCCCTTAACTGATATGACAGAATTGATTAGCTTAAGATTTTGAGAAGTATTTAACAAAACCTAAATACCAGATGATAATGGACTTATAACAAGTTTAAACAACATAATCTAATAACTGAATTAAGCTAGAATGAAAGATCTAAGATTATGCTAACTAATATTTTTGGTTTTTGATATATTTTAATGACAGATATGAAAACTAATTTCTATAACTATTAAGCTAACAATAGATGATAAGAAATAGATAAAAAACACAAATGAGCATAAGTAAACACAAATAAGCAGATAGCATAAGCAAATAAGCAGATCTTAGACTAATAAGCACTTGAGTAAATATTAAACTAAAAATTAAGTGATAATGAAATTTAAAGGAGAACTTACAATGAGCCTAGCTTAACAAGGCTTAATGGCTCTTAGAGCTTTGCTACAAGCTCTCCTAGCTTATAAATAAGCTAGGAGTAAAGTCCTTGGAGATCCTTCCATTTTTGATCTCCCTTCCAAAAGTTTACAAGTCCAAATAGCAAAGGTAATAAGATCTTAAGCAGATTTTAAGGTTTTAATATGATTAAGGTAAGATTTAACTCAATAATAAGCTTAAAGACTTATTAGAGCTTATGAAATCTTATAGTAGCTTAAAGGCATATTTAAGATATAACACTTATAACCAAAATAGGATTTAATGAAAACTAAGCTTATATTGATAATGAAATTCAGATTACAATACTTGATAAAAAAAACAAATTACAAGAGCTTATTAAAAGAAATTACATTTAAAAAAAACTATATAAGCTAAATTTTTAAGCTAAAAATTACAAGGAAAGGAAGATGTTGTGTGTGTGAGCTGAGGTCCTATTTATAGTGCTGTAGAGAAGCTTCTAGGTTGAGTCTTGCATTCCACGCCTCTGCCAATCATAACCATCCATTTATCTAATCATTTGATCAATAGTATGAGTCGTTGGATCACTAAATGACCTCATACGGATTGCCAAGCTGGCAATCCGTTTGAGGCTCACTTGTGCTTGTTGTGTGAGTAAATGTAGAGTAAAACCCATCATTTTGGTGTGCTTCTCTTCATCTGACGTGGCTTCTAGCTTAAGAGTGAGCTAAAGAAAAGCTTTGATTTGACTATCTTGACCCTGCCATTGTACTTGTGCTCACTTGAATAGACTTAATCACCCCTTAATTTGGATTTGCCCCTTGTTTTACCCATGGTTAAAGCCTGAAGACGACGATGAATAGTACCAAGGATCTTCGCGCCTTTTTTTAAACTGTAAAAGGGTAAATATCGTTGGAAGTTTGGTGAAATTGCAAAACCAGTCCTTGTCTTTGTTTATTACTAGTGTAGTGTAAAATGAGTTTCAAAAATGGCAACCTTAGTCCTTGTGGTTTTATGAAAATGGAATTGGGCTAGGATTTTGGGCTTTTGAATTGGGCTTTTGGGTCCGGGTAAGGGATTTAAGGGTTTAAGGCCCAATTTGGTTTAGGGACTAGTTGTGTAACTTTTGAAAAGTTAAGGGACTCAAATGGTGATTTTGTCTTTTAGTAGTTGACTTTGTTTGACCATTGTTTGACTGATTTTGACTGAGGGTTGACTTTTTCTTGGCTTTGCTTCTGGCTTTTGTGCACTCTTCCGTTCTCGTGTCCGTGCTTGCCCGTTTTTGACTGTTTTCTTATGATTTATGATATATCCGTACCTGCACACACAAAACACAAATACAAGTATATTTTTGCCATTTTTGGTCTGTTTTGGGCCATTTAGGGACATTTTTGGTATTAACGGATATGTGTATTTTACACCTATCAACCACTCACAACGATGGGTGGCTAACTTTTTGGGTTTTGTGAGAATTATGCCCCCCAACAGTTATATCACTTATTTATATTTAAAGAAACTTTACCCACTATCATATTTTTACCTATATCTACCCTCTAAACTTCAATATTTTTAAACACAACTCCACATTATACTTTCTACTCCTCATTCTTTACACAACTTCAAACTTTATCTCACACAACTCAAACAAAACCTATTATGGATATGAATTCGGAAGCAATAATGCTCCAAGACGTTGAAGATTTATATGTGGAAGAAGAAGAAGTTGTCCATCATGACTTGAATTTTTTAGCAAAGCATTGTTGTTTTTACTTTGTTTACCACTACCAAAACGACAGAAGAGAACCAACATAATTCGTGATCATTGTGGTGCTCATGATCGTTTAGTCGTCGCATATTTAGTGAGCATCCGATGTTTCCGGCATCACGTTTCGAGGAGAGGTTCCGAATGAGTCGAAAGCTTTTCACAAGTATAGTTGAAGAAGTAATTATTCATTGTGAGAAAAAAGATAGTACCAGAAGAGTAGGCATTCCTCGTTGTTGAAGTGCACCTCTGCAATTCATCAATTGGCATACGGCACCGTTCCTGACACCCTTGATGAATATTTGTATATGGGCGAAGTTACTTCTCGTCTATCTCTTGAACATTTTTGTAGGTCTATTATGGAGATTTTTAGACATGAGTATTTACGAACACGCACTATCACTGATATTGAAAAGCTACATGCGCTTCACGAAGAAAAGCACGGGTTTCCAGTAATGGTAAAACATCTTGATTGTACAGATTAGGAGTGGTTTGGTTGTCCAATCGCATACAAAGCGCAATACTGTAGACGTGATCATGGTCCGAATCCATTCATTTTGTTAGAGGCTGTTGAGTCAGAATAATAGATATGGCATGCTTTCTTTGGTGTTGTTGGTTGAACAATCGACACCAACGTTATTCATTAATCCCCTTTACTCAACGATCTAAAACAAGGGAAAGCACCAAATATTCCATTTGTGGCTTGATGTGCAGTTGTCGTAGGACTTCACAAGAAGTTTTACAACTCCCTAGGCAGAGTACATAATCCTTGCAGTATCGTATAGGCAAGACTCGGGAGTTGTTATCGCTCTCTAGGGGAATAGCAATGTGAAGGCCAGATTGAATGTTCACTAAGGTCTAAGGGTTGAAGGAAGATTATTTTTGTATTTTTATGTTTTATGAAAGCAAGTAAAATCTCGAGTTTGAAGAGGTTTTGATTTAGCTCATGGCTACTCTAATTGCAAGAAATAAAATAAACTAGAAAACAATTATACAACAAAGCGTATTCACCTGGGATGCACTACTCCTTGATAGCTATCCAATTCTACCTATTGCTTTGTCACACTTGTGATGTAATGTGTAAGTATTTCCTAAGGTATTAGAGAATTACATGAAAACGCCGTCTACTTAACATTATGCTAGGGCAACACACAAGTAAGGTAGTATGAAGACTATTACAAGGCCCCTAAGAGTATATTACATGCATTAAAACACTTAAGAGGGATAAACCATATTAGAGGTAAGGTAGTATGAAGACTGTTACCGATGGTATCCTTTCTACACACGTGCGTTTCCCTAGACATCTATGCCAATTTAATATCTTATGGCTAGTTTTCAAGAGCCTAACCCGCACATCCATCACAAGAACAATAGGAAACAAGAATTATAAAATATAATCAATTATAATCATTGAATCTGTCATGCAAACAACAAGATCTAATCAACTAATAACAAGTTTCATGCCTTCCCAAATAAATACTAGATGAATTAGCCAAGCATACTTAAGCAAGAGAAATCATAATCAACAACAGGAATTGAAGACATGAATTAAGATATAAATGATAATCAAACCATTACAAGACGTTTATGGATTGAATTAGACCTTATAAGTTGCTAGAAAAACACCTACCCAAACCCTAGAATCGGACTTAGTATAACACCTCGTGTTTTAGGGTCATTTACGACGTCAATAAATCCACTATTTATTTTTAGTAGTGTACGCGTTTGCTTTTAAATCGTAATCGTTAAGTTAAATCGCGTAAGCTAAAAATTATCATTCAATGTAAACGGGCATCAAACAATTAAATGTTTACATCAAGCAAGTGTTAAGTAATTATTTTGAGGATAATTATTAACTTTGTACATTTTATTTTTATTGGTTACGTAAAGTGTTTACGTTTCGCGATAAAATACGTTTAGGCATTCCCGGAACCACCAAAACTTTTCTACGCTTCAACAAATACCCACAATTGTACCTAATACCCAAAGTTTACAAAATATCATCACCTATAAGCATATAGTGCCGGATATGGGATGAGAGAACCAAAGATAATATCTAAGTTCAATCACATTTCCTAGAAATCATGGGATGACTTCTACATTATGGAACCATTAGATATTTCTTGCAAGACTTTCATGTACTCTTGACCAACTATCCCTATAATTCCTCTTTATGTTCCTTGAAAAAATCTTAGGGTATATAATGCCTAAACTAGATAATATACACACACACTCTCATTTCCAAAGTGAAAAACAAAACAAACTCTCTCTTTTTCACCTTCCTAGGTCATGGCTCAATATCAAAATACTAAACCATCCATATAAAATTTATTTACAACATTTCCAAGTGTTCCTACATCATATCTAAGATAACCCAAGAATGTTTGAAGGTTTGGTTTAAGGTTTATAAGTGTTAAGCAAAGGAAAAGCAAGATTAGGGTTTCATTTGGTTTTAGGGTTTTCAAGTGTTGTAAGCTTGGGTTAAGTAGCTAAACAAGGGTTTATATCATATTTTTCATCATCCTACTTCATATTAAGGTTACCTAAAACTCTTAATCTCTTTACTTTCATGATTTTATGCATATATAATGTGTGTATAGTTAATCACCATCTAGGAAACTTCTTTACATGAAAAATGAAATTTTTACTTATGATCATGGTATGATATACTTTGTCATGTGCTATATTGTTGTTAAGAACATGTGAGAATGGAAGTATATACATTATATAAGTGTGGTTTATGTATAAAAGCTTATATAATCAAGTTACCTAAAAAGTGTGTATGTAAAAGTTCATGAAATAAATAAGTATGTACACAATTGGATCTTGTGATTCTTGGACAATATTTGGACAAACCATGGACTAGAGACCCTAAGGATGTAATACATGTGATAATAAGTGTTGTAATGGACTTGTAACAAGGTGGTTAAGCTTAAAAGTTACAAAATCAAGTTTAAACATGTTTTTATCAAAAACTTCAAAACATTCTGTTTTAATTCAAAAATAAATGTATTTATTTTATATTTTTATTAAATACTACATGTCATGAGGATTCCAACCATATAAGAAACATAAAAATCCTCTTTATAACAAAGGAGATACGTAGTTTACAAGTTATACGATAATAAACGGGTTTATAAAATAAATTTTATAGAAACAAGTTACAAAATAATTCTGATATATAAAATGGGATATTTTTCTCTGATAGTACATATTTTTAGGATTCCAAAACATTAAGAATTATAATTTTGGATCAATAACGAAAGAGTTATGAATTTCGCAAGTTTACGATAATTAAAGTTTATAAAAATAAATTTATAAACTATGAATAGTAAAAATCACTATTCATCTTAGAAACTTATTTTTGAAAAATATTATATTTTGATAGAACTTTCAATTACGAAAACTTGCTCGAAAGAATCACTAAAATCGGAGCTAAAACGGATAAAATACGACATTTACGGGTTTATGACGAATAATTTTATAAAAATAACTTTATAAAAGTATATGAACAGTAAAAACCACTGTTCACCAGGGGACTCAAATATTGAAAATGTAATATTTTGATACGTCGTCTTAATACAAGAACGTGAACATAAGAAACGTAAAAACGGGCTTAAAACGATAAAGTTATGCCGTTTTTACTAAGGAGATATTTATAAACGTTTTTACATTATAAATATGATTTCATAAACGCAATTAGATGGTGATGTAGCTATATAGAATTATATAGGGTGTTAGTTAATCAAAGCGCTTAGTACTCATACGGTGTATAATTAATTAGGTTGCATTCGGCGTTTATCTGACGTATTTTCTGTGATATACTTGATATTCATTCACTCGAGGTGAGTTCATAGCCCCGTGTTTTACAATTACAATGATTTACAAGTTTTGGGGTGAGAAACATATCCATGTAATTACAATTGGACGCAAGTGGACTTTTTATATTATGATTACGTGTTTCCCTAGGTAACAATACCCAATGCGCCCATTATCATGAACTGTTAAATTACTGGATTGTAAGTGCGAATGTTATAAATAGATCTATTTGGAGGTGACTCCCCCGTTTGGGTGATTAGCTATCACCGGGAACGAACGTATACCATGTCGGATTTGGGATGTTCTGGGTTGAACATCATCAAGGGCAATGTAGGCAATTTTATATTATAATTCATATATGTCGAGCTTCAGTATCATGAGCTTAGGGAAACGTAATGACATTTTTGTAATGTTTGCATTTGATGTATTATCACGGGGGAAATCTTGCGGTCCTACACTTATATATTTTACAAACCTATGAATTCACCAACATTATTGTTGACGTTTTAAAGCAATGTTTTTCAGGAGGTCAATGACGCACGAGGTGCAAGGGGATACATTGATGGTTATATTTGGATGCCACATGCTTAAGATTTGGTTGCACTACATTTTAGGGAAAACATTTGTTATGAACTAAAATCTTTGTATAATTAACAATGAACAAGTTAAGTTTTAGGCTTTTTGTAACAAACAATTTGCTAAATCCAATGTATCAGTTTTAAATGACTTTTAATAGTCGTTCTGTATATATCTTGTGCTATTGATCTATGAAGTATCATCCCCAACCCATATTTCGCTGCGACCCAATTTAGGGGTGTTACAAATTGGTATCAAGAGCCAAGGTGATAGAGAACCAAGTCAGATGTTTTGTTGGACTATAACCGTTTTCAAACATTGCATTCATACAAAAGGGGTTTTCACAGGACATGTGTACACTACTTGTTTGCATTAGTTAGTTTTACTAGATGCTTACATGATTCATATATGTGTTCATATTATAGTACGTACATTACTATAAGGGTCTTACATATATATACATAGATGTGTTTACATTCTTTCACACATACTTTACAATTATTTATATAAGGGTTATTTGTATAAATATTGGAACATTTCTTTAGGCAAGGTAGTACTATAAGCTCGTAGGTCCTAAACGCTACCTAAACATTAAGCAACACTCTATTTTTGGAGCACGACTAGGATAACTAAACTAATCTTGTCTTATTAGTCTTTCAACTTTGAAGAACAATGAAAACTGTAAATCAAGGGATGAGTGTTGAGGAAATCAAGTGGGTCATAGCCGAGCGAGTGGCTAATGCTATCGAGGCTATTGCTATTTATGAGACAAAAACCAACATGGCCCGCAAGTCAGTGAGCCAGACCAAACAACAAGAAGACAAGGTAGCAAAGAATGCTAGCAACAAGAGGAAGTGGGAAGGTAACCATAATGGAAGCTTGAGCCAACAAAACAAAGGGCATAAGGTTCCTAGAGCGCACACTTCTAGGCCAACCAACAAGAAGGCATATGCTGGATCTCTACCTCTGTGCAACCAGTGCAAATTTCACCATAATGGACCGTGCACTATAAAGTGCAAAAATTGCAAGAAGGTTGGCCACATAACCTAAAATTGTAAAACACCTGCTGCTGCTAGGAATCAACGAACTCACACTTGTTATCAGTGTGGAAGTCTGAGATACTACAAGAGTGAGTGTCCAATAGTGAAGTTTCAGAACCATATGGACATGATTCATGGAAGGGTGATGGCATCTAAGCCTAAGACAATGCAAGATGCAATTAAATTTGCAACCAAACTAATGGACAAAAAGATCAGCACTCTTGCTGAACATCAGGCTAAGAACGTGAGGAAGTTGGATCACACTTTTAAGAACAATCAGAACCAATAACAGCCGAACAAGAGGAAGTTGGATCACACTTCTAAGAACAATCAGAACCAATAACAGCCGAATAAGAGGAAAAATACTGGCAGAGCTTACACTGCAGGGCACCGGGAGAAGAAAAATTACGGCAAATCTAAGCCGTTGTGTTCTAAATGCAACTATCACCATGATGGTCCATTGGCTCCCAAATGCCACAAGTGCAACAGAGTTGGCCATCTGGCCCCTGACTGTAGGAGTTCTACAAATGTCAATACTGCTAACAACCAAAGGGGCATTGGGGCGAGTCAGAAGGCTACTTTCTATGAATGTGGGAATCAAGGGCACTACAGGAGTGATTGCCCGAAGTGAAAGAACCAAACCATGAAAACCAAACTGGAGGTACTGGATCACGTGGAGTGGTGCATGCCTTAGGAGGAGGAGAAACCGAACAAGACCTTAACAACATTGAGGATGAGATCGAAGCTTAAAAGAGAAAGTTGTCTCGCTCTGTCTAGAAAACCCTAAGTTGGAACTATCTTAAACTTTATCTCCTTAGGAGTTCTCATTGTATTTCTCATAAATTTCCGTTGTACGAATGATTTCAAATTATCTATCAAATCAATGTGTTGTGAAAATTTCTTCAAATTTACTTTAATTCCCTAAATCAATTGGGTAACCCACTCTCTCAAATATCATGAAATCATAACGCTATTTTGACAAAAATGAGCAATGCATCGTTAGTCCTCAATTATACATGGCCTGATCAACTATGTATAATTCAGGAAGGACCATGCCATGCTGAGAGTAGTCACCTTAAAACTTCTTGTCAAGAAAGAATTTTCTATTTATGTCAAGTTTTATGCGCGTATTCATAAAACGTGTTTATCACAAGGAACCAAACTAACAATTATAATAACTAGGTAAATTCTTACCCCACTTTAAAAAAATGTTATAACTAACGCGTTAAGACGAAAGGAACGAATAAAGCCCACTAGAAGCCAAGACTTAGACGCAATAATAAATATTACACCAACGTCACTACTCTTGAATGCTCAAGTTAAAACAATTTAGAAGGGGAATGCGAACGAGTTACCAAGCGTGGTAACAAAATTATCGAAAGGCATAAATAAAAATAACAAATAGATTTATTGCCACAACATCCGTTTATTATCTTAGAGGTAAGATTACATAAGATCATAAAGGAAATACAAGTTTTATTACAACCCTCCCCTAGCAATGATATCTATTCCTTCCAAAAGAGATCCATGCCGATAGTAAGAACGACGAGGGGCACGAGAATCGCTAGAATAAAGGCCAGATACTATAATTCTTCTTTATATGGGATGTAGGCAAGATAAATGCCGAGTACTACCGCACTCGCCATCACCAAGAGTGTAATGATATGCAACATTTTTGAGGATTGGATAAGAGAAAATTAAAGTAAAAGATTTAGTGTTGTGTGGAGAAATGGAGGATAAAAATTTGGTATTTAAAAGGAGGAAGTAACCGTTGGTGTTACTGTTCATAGCCATTGGGGATACTGTTCACATATAAAAAAAACTTACCAACACCACTTTACTATATAAAGTCGACATCATTTTACACAAAATCTTAGACCAAAAAGGCGAAGACGTATCATTAGTCACCCTAAGACAAACCGCCGGCAAGTTAAACTTCATCAAGGAATTGAGACCCATACCAATGAAATTCTACATCAAGATAACAAATTGACTTAGCACGTATTAGGAGGATTAAGACGAGCATTTACACCTCTTCATCAACACTATTCGGGAGGTGCCTCGATTACCGGGAATTAAATAAGCTGACGGTGAAGAACCGTTATCCGCTCCCGACAGTTTATGATTTGTTCGATCAACTTCAAGGGTCAAGTGTTTACTCGAAGATCAACCTGAGTTCGGGCTATCATCAAATGGGGGTTTGTGAAGCAGACATTCCAAAGACCGCCTTCAGAACTCAATATGGACATTATGAATTTCAAGTCATGCCGTTAGTTTGACAAACGCACCGGCGGTATTTATGGATCTCATGAACCGCGTGTGCAAGCCATTTTTGGATAAATTTGTGATTGTATTTATTGACGATATCCTTATCTACTCCAAGAACAAGAAGGAGCATGAAGAACATCTTAAGGCAGTTCTGGAATTGCTTAAGAAAGAGAAGTTGTATGCTAAGTTCTCTAAATGTGAATTTTGGATTCCTAAGGTACAATTTCTCGGCCACGTGATTGACAGTCAAGGCATTCATGTGGACCCCGCCAAAATCGAATTCATAAAGGACTGGGAATCCCCTAAGACACCAACGAAGATTCGCCAATTCTTAGGTCTTGCTAGGTATTACAGAAGATTCATCGAAGGATTTTCGAAGATTGCCAATTCGATGACCAAGCTTACTTAGAAAGGAGTTAAGTTTGATTGGGGTGACAAGGCAGAAGCAGCGTTTCAACTAATTAAGCAAAAGTTGTGTAGTGCACTAATCCTGGCTTTACCTTAAGGAAGCGAAGATTTTATCATATACTACGATGCTTCAATCAAAGGTTTGGGCGCTGTGTTGAGGCAAAGAGAGAAGGTGATTGCTTATGCATCACGCCAATTAAAAATTCATGAGAAGAACTATACGACTCATGATTTAGAACTTAGTGCAGTGTTGTTTGCTCTAAAGATTTAAAGGCACTATTCATATGAAACCTGGTGTACGGTGTTCACTGATCACAAGAATTTACAACACATTCTTAATCAAAAAGAGTTTAACATGAGGCAACGTCATTGGTTAGAGTTGCTTAGTGATTATGGCTATAAGATTCGTTATCACCCGAGGGAAAGCAAATGTTGTTGCTGATGCTTTGAGCAAGAAGGAGCGAATTAAATCATTAAGAGTTTGAGCCTTAGTTATGACTATTGGCTTGGATCTTCCTAAACAAATCCTGAATGCTCAAACCGAAGCACGGAAACCAGAGAAAATAAAGAACAAAGATGTTGGAGGTATGTTGATTAAAAATTCAAAGGATTTAGAGAAACCTAGAAAGGAAAAGTTGAAACCCCGCGTGGATGGAACTCTATGCTTAAATGGCAGGAGTTGGTTACCATGTTATGGCGACCTGAGGACTGTGATCATGCACGAGTCCCACAAGTCAAAATACTTTATCCATCTGGGTTCAGACAAGATGTATCAAGACATGAAGAAGCTATATTGGTGGCCCAATATAAAGGCCGATGTCACACCCCGCCAAGGCGGAAACACGAGGCGTAACATCATAGATATCATCACAACACAATGGTGTTAACAAAAGAGAATCACTAAATGCATAACTAAATATAAAAGACACAATGTGTCATGACAATACCGAAAAACAAAAGAAACCGCATAGCGTCTTGCATTAATGACAAAGGGTCTCATTAATACGAAGACATAAATGACTTACGAAACTAATAAAATCAAATAGCATTCAAAATAATCCATGCAACAAACACGAACAAAACTCAGGAGCGAACTCCAATACATTCCTAACAGTCTTTCTAGCCACTTCTTTTAGCCTTAACATCCTCATGATGCTCACCTAAAAATGATGCTTTAAAACATCAACACAATGGTTGGTGAGAATCATAGGTTTAAGACACATAACAAAATCTTTCAATCAATTGCTGCGATTACTAAAACAATCCATAATAACATACGTGTCTCGTAGTCCATGTACAACCTAATCCACCACAGTGTCCCGCAGTCCACTGGGTCTATCATTCCATACTCACAATAGGATCATGGGTAGCTCACTACCCTCCGATCGGAACACAAAGTCAGTAGGTATTATTTCAACCCTTCAGTTGGATTTGATTAAGTAATAAACACCACTCTCCAACCGAACTCACATACCTCAAAACAACTCCAATTGATCACAAAGCCATAGAGCGTATCACATCATAATCAATAACCACATAATACATAATCACAGAAACTAAAACATTTTAACACTTAGCATCATTTTCACCCTAATAAAACATAAGAAAAAAGGGCTATGAAACTCACCTGATGCTAAAGAAATTCTTAAAATCCTCGCACAAAGCTAAACAACAAAATAACACGTGTTACACGCTACTAAGAAAAAAAGCTTAAGTACTGTAACAATCATATGATGGATGTCTGAGGTGTCTATTTACCCTCATGGGTCACCCCGACACCATGCCCAACATTTACCAACTCGTTTACACACTTTTTCAGTGTTCAACAATTTACCCAAAAATGCAGAATTTTAGTGTCACTTCACCATTTTCTAAACCACACCTACTAACCTTTATAAATTTTACGAAAAATCACAGGTCTAATATCATGAGACTACTAACTCCATGATTTTTCTACTAATTTATTTCTACTCTTAAATGCCTCAAAGAAAATCAAACTTCCAACTACCCAGATTCGGATCTACTCGAACACTAAAAAGTTTGGACTTAAAAACCATACTTAAATCCAAATCAGAAGCTCTTCTTTGGAGGATTTTTAACAGACACATAGAACTAAACTCCTGTAAGTTGGCTAATCCTAATTCAAATTTTAAGTGGGGGTTTTACACCTAATAATCTGACCAGAATTTACTGCTTTGACAATCTTAGCGTAACCAACATTTGAATGACTTTCCGACCTTAAAATCCTTCGAGGCCGGTTGTTCTGGAAACTAGACTCTCTGAACTACAACCTAGCCTCAAGAATCATATCAATTCATGCCTTTATCATCTAGATATCATCAAAACAACACAGCCCTAAATTCTGCCAAACCCTAATTCAAGTTTTAACGCGAATTAAACCTAACCAATTACACCCTTAAGCTTCAAATTAAACCTTAATCATTATAACATGTTTATTATCATTAATTAAAGATGTTATGAAACCCTAATTAACCATCATAATAATTATTACATGATTAAAAAGAAGGATTAGATTAAAAAGGGTTTAAGAATTACCTAAAAACCTTGAATTGATTATACAAATCATCAACTTAAATCTTGATAAAAAAATATTTTTTTTTCTTCCTCCTTTGATAAAATTCGGCTGGAACAATAAAAAACAAGAGGGAGAAGGGTTTTTGGTATTTATAAGGTTTACAAAAAGTTTTAGGATAGATATCTTTTACCAATTTTAATTAGAGTAGGATTTGTTTTCTTCTTTTTTCATCCTTTCTTTTTGGCCGACTTTTCCCCCCTTCCATATATATTTTATTATTTTTTTTATTATTATTATTTACATTACCTTAAGTTTTTACAAAAACTTATGTCAATTTGGTAAACTTTTTTTTTACATAAAAACTTCATACTAAACTTTTTAATTATAATTTTTATTTCACCAACATACTTTCTATTTTTAGAAGGTCTATTAAAACTCTTATATTTTACAAAACTCATTCCCTTCTCATAGGTCATATTTTCCACATTAATCCAATGCTTAGACATCCATATATTAACCAAAACAACTCACTCAAAATGCCACTCATTTCTATTATCACTATAAGTGATCAAAAATGGAAGTCCTCAACATAAACCTCAAATCTCATCATCATTGAGATGAATACTCAACTCAAAATGATTAACAACCACCTAAACAAAGCCATATAGATCACACATAAAGCACACATAAATACTTAGCCAATTCTAACGGATTGCCTAACCTACTCAAATCATGGGTGTCACAGTATCCCCTCCTTTAGGAAATCTCGTCCTGAGATTTAATTAGTCGATTCATCAGCACGATCAACAAACAACTGAGGGTACTTAGACTTCATATAATCCTCGCGCTCCCAAGTGAACTCAGGACCACGCTTAGAATTCCAACGAACTTTCACAAGCAAAATCCTACTACGCTTTAAACTCTTAACTTCACGGTCCATTATCTCTACAGGTTCCTTAACAAAACGAAGAGTTTTGTCAACCTTAATCTCGTCCAATGGCACATGCAAACTAGCATCCACCAAACACTTCTTTAGGTTTGACACATGAGACGTGTCATGTACTCCACTCAATTCCTTAGACAATCTCAATCGATAAGCTACAAGACCGATTCTTTCAAGAATCTCAAATAGCCCTACATATCTCGGTGCTAACTTACCCTTCTTTCCAAAACGAACCACACCTTTCCAAGGTGACACTTTTAACATTACACGATCTCCAACCTCAAACTCCAACAGTTTGCGTCTATTATCAGCATAGCTCTTTTGACGATCTCTCGTCGCTTTGAGCTTCTCTTTTATCAACACCACTTTATCAGTCGTTTCTTGAACCAACTCGGGTCCAATCAAACTACTTTCTTTAATCTCAGCCCATAAAACAGGTGATCTATATTTCCTTCCATACAAAGCTTCAAACAGAGCACACCGAATACTCAAATGATAACTGCCACCAAAATCGATAGCACATGCCCTCATTATATCCTCCAAAGTCTTAATCATACGTTCACTTTTTCCATCCGCTTGAAGATGATAAGCAGTACTCAAATCCAATCGTGTCACTAACACATTCTGCAGCGTCTGCCAAAACCACGAGGTAAATCATCCATTTAAATCTGAGTTGATCGTCACCGGAATTCCATTCCTTGCTATTATCTCATCAATATAAATCCTTGCCAACTTTACATCTTGAAATCTTCTTGTATAGATAGAAAATGAGCTACTTGGTCAGTCTATCGACCATCACCCAAATCGCATCATACTCACTACTTTGACCTTGGAAATTTACTGATAAAATCCATGGTGATTATATCTCATTTTCACTCAAGTATCTCAGGCTGTTGTAGCAAGCCAAAGGTCTTTGACATCGTAGCTTTCACCTCTTAAACAAATCCAACAATTGCTAACATACGTAACTATATCCTTTTCTACACGTGGCTACCAATACATGTCTCCAAGGTTATAGTACGGCTTATCCGCTCTCGGATGTACCAAGTACCTTGATGCATGAGCCTCATCCATTACTACCATTCTCATCATTCCCTACTAACAGAACTCATATACGATCCATAAAGTACAAACTCTCATCCTCTTTCTTTTCCAAATGTTGATCTAAATCATGCAGGCTTTCTGCAAGTATATTCTCTTGCTTAAACGCCTCACCCTGGGTTGTCTGTATCTTCTCTCACATACCAGTCTGAATAGTCATAGCCATTGCCCTTACACGTCTTGGTTTTAACCGTTCCTTCCTACTTAATGCATCAGTCACCACATTTTCCTTACCTGGATGGTAGCAAATTTCTTACTCATACTCACTATACAATTTAATCCATAAAGTACTAACCATCATCTAGCTTGTTTTCCATTTGTTAGTCCAGGTTATGTAGCATTTCTGCTGGCGCATTCTCTACCTTGGACGTCTCACTTGACGTAGTCAATATCTTGTCCTTAACACTTGACTGGATAGTCATGGACATTGCTCCTACTCATCTTAGTTTCACTCAAACTTTCTACTCAACGCATCAACCACTACATTTGATTTATCAAAGCGTCACACAAATCATTCTTCAAAGTCTAGAAAGCCTCTTTTCGTTTTGTGCCCTACTCATACTTCCGATTCCTCTCAGTTAGGGAAGTAATGGGTTTAACAATCTTAGAAAAGTTTGCGATGGGACGTAGGTAGGTAACCTGCCAATCCTAAGAATAATCATATCTTGGATGGTGTCGTAGGTACTTCCCAATTCTTTACTGCTTCACTCTTAGTAAACTTAGCATACAACTTCTCCTTCCTCAGTAATTTCAACACTAACTTCAAATGAACTCCATGCTTTACTTCTTAGCAAACGACATTGGTGCTCCCCATAGAAAATGATTAGGTCGTATGAACCTTTTTTCTTGCAACTCTTAAAGTTGTTCAGACAATTCTTGCATTTTTGAGGGTGCTAGACGATGTGGAGACTTTACAACTGACGTCGCTCCATGAACCAAATCTATGCGGAACTTATCTTGTCGTTGTGGTGGCCATAGACAAATCTTTCGGAACATATCAACAAAATCTCGTACGACGGAAGTATCACTCACTTTCGATTCATCTACCTTCGTGTTCAATAAGGTTTTCATGACTCCTTGAGTACGTTCACCATGAACCCGAAGTATCTCATCACCTTCTAACGGTATTTTAACCACCTTCTCATGACATACTATCACAAACTTCTTCTTGGACAACCAGTCCATGCCCACAATCACATCAAAGCTTCCATGATTCAACGATATCAATGAACTCCAAGGGTTACAACAATCGAATAGGATAACAAACAAATATCGAGTCAAAGGTTAGAATGCATATAGGAGATTCCACATATGCAAGTAGACATGGATCAAATGACATAAGAATCCTTTGAAAGAAAGGCTACGTATATGCACCGAGTGAAAACGCACGAAAGAAAACCAACAAACGTACCACGACAAATAAACACATAAAAAATCAATACTAAAGACGGAAATTCTTATACCAATTATCGACTTTACTCGAAAGACCAAATTAAATAATGTTTTTATAAAAATCGATTTAAATTAAGAAAGTCACTTTAAGTATAAAAATCATTTTAAATAATAATGAAATTGTCTTAAATGTAATCTTTGAAAAATTCATTCTGGTTGTCATAAAAATCTAGAGATGGTTATCTAATGGTGTATCGTACCTTACCACTATGAATCACTTTAAACCTGCTTTTTATAATAAAATAAAATCTATTTACAAAGATTATTTTATACACAGTTTTCTCCAAACACCAACACAATACTTCCAAAGGGTTTTTATGATTAGACATCAATTATAAAATATGTTACTCAAACAAAGGACACCATAATACCAAAAGGGGTAGTAAAACACCGTACAGACTCTAACACAATTCTATTATTTGAATACAAAAGAAAATACCAGGAACCATATACTCAAAATAAAATCAAACGAACTCGTACAAGAAAACTCATGCAAGAGGTTACGTACCCAAAATAAAACATAAGGTCTTATCCAAAATAACGATCGACAAAACAAACCTAAAAGCATCTATACTAACACATCGCCAACGGGGGAACGAAAACCAAGGGATATACAACCAAGGGTGTAATGATTCACACTATTATGTTAGAAACAATTAGTGCTTAAAAGAAACGTTTGATACTCATACGAGTAATCAATACAACGAAAGAACTAACAAAACGCGCCTATATCTGAAAGAGCAGATCCTAAACAACCAATATACATCGAGACGTCGAATAGGAAAAATCAGGTATCCTTACTAATAAAGTACGATGAAAGGATGCTAAGCTTAGACTTAGGAAATCCGAACAAACAACCGAGCAAACGAGCAACCTCTATAAAAGCAATACTAGGTATCCGCAATTACTAGATAGAAGAAAAACTTACTAACTTTATAACTATACATAATACAATCGCACATAATATAACATCTTACACTACCAACTAACAAGCAAACACTGATCAATGCAATCACGATCACAAGTCTACGTGTGTGATGCCTTTATAATTATGTTGGCTACCATAATTATAATTGCATCCTTTCACACGTATACTTACTTTCAAGACTACACCTCTCAATGATAACGCACATATAAGCACATATACGACATTGCACATCTTAAACCGCTTTAACTTAACACATAAAAAATGCTCCATCAATTAACTACTTACTTATATCAAAATAAAATTGAAATGACATAAAGGAACGAAAGTCCGAAACAATTCCCAAAATACGAACTATCCGAAAGAAATAATCAATAACAACATGACGAGGTAAAGGATAGGATAAACTTATGTTGGGCCTCGCTTGGGTTTAACTATGCCTCTCCAATAATCACCCGACTCTGCGGGTCCATCCCTATTACACGCATCCGACAAACGATCAACTACCCTATCTCCTTCAGTTCCACAAGAGGCTCCTTATAACGCTTAAGTCCAGTTAGAAAAATGGTTCCCTAACTAGACTTCTTACGGGTGAGGGAAAAACATAGCTAAAATACTAAGAAAGTAATATATATCATATCAGATAATGGTAGGCAAAATAACAAAAATGACAACTTAGCAAAATACAAAATATATAAGCTATGCAAAAATAAAGGGGAAGCATAGCAGCTATAGCATTAAACACTTAAGCCCTAAATGCATCTACCTAAAGGACCCCTAGGTTATAGTCTAGGCTCAACCACCTACTTCTCTATAACCAATGGCTCTAATACCAATCTGTCACACCCCGCCAAGGCGAAAACATAAGGCGTAACATCATAGATATCATCACAACACAATGGTGTTAATAATAGAGAATCATTAAATGCATAACTAAATATAAAAGACACAATGTGTCATGACAATACCAAAAAACAAAAGAAACCGCACGACGTCTTGCATTAATGACAAAGGGTCTCATTAATACAAATACATAAATGACTTACGAACCTAATAAAATCAAATAGCATTCAAAAGAATCCATGCAACAAACACGAACAAAACTCAGGAGCAAACTCCAAATGCATTCCTAACGGTCTTTCTAGCCACTTATTTTAGCCTTAACATCCTCATGATGCTCACCTAAAAAATGATGCTTTAAAACGTCAACACAATGGTTGGTGAGAATCATAGGTTTAAGACACATAACAAAATCTTTCTATCAATTGCTGTGATTACTAAAACAATCCATAATAACACATGTGTTCCGCAGTCCACGTACAAACTAATCCACCACAGTGTCCCACAGTCCACTGGGTCTATCATTCCATACTCACAATAGGGTCATGGGTAGCTCACTACCCTCCGATCGGAACACAAAGTCAATAGGTATTATTTCAACCCTTCAGTTGGATTTGATTGAGTAGTAAACACCACTCTCCAACCGAACTCACATACCTCAGAACAACTCCAATTGATCACAAAGCCATGAAGTGTATCACATCACAATCAATAACCACATAACACATAATCACAACAACTAAAACATTTTAACACTTAGCATCATTTTCACCCCAATAAAACATAAGAAAAAAGGGCTATGAAACTCACCTGATGCTAAAGTAATTCCCAAAATCCTCGACAAAGCTAAACAACAAAATAACACGTGTTACACGCTACTAAGACAAAAGCTTAAGCACTGTAACAATCATATGATGGATGTCTAAGGTGTCTATTTACCCTCATGGGTCACCTCGACACTATGCCCAACATTTACCAATTCGTTTACACACTTTTTCAGTGTTCAACAATTTACCCAAAAATGCAGAATTTTAGTGTCACTTCACCATTTTCTAAACCACACCTACTAACCTTTATAAATTTTATCAAAAATCACAGGTCCAATATCATGAGTCTACTAACTCCATGATGTTTCTACTAATTTATTTCTACACTTAAATGCCTCAAAGAAAATCAAACTTCCAACTACCCAGATTCTGATTTGCTCAAACACTAAAAATTTTGGACCTAAAACCCTTACTTAAACTCCATATCAGAAGCTCTCCTTTAGAGGATTTTTAATAGACACATAGAACTAAACTCCTGTATGTTGGCTAATCCTAATTATAATTTTAAGTGGGGGTTTTACACCTCATAATCTGACCCGAATTTACTGCTTTGACAACTCTTAGTGTAACCAACATTTGAATGACTTTCCGACCTTAAAAACCTTCGAGGCCGGATTTTTTGGAAACTAGAATCTCTGAGCTACAACCTAGGCTCAAGAATCATATCAATTCATGCCTTTATCACTAGATATCATCAAAACATCACAGCCCTAAATTCTGCCAAACCCTAATTCAAGTTTTAACGTGAATTAAACCTAACCAATTACACCCTTAAGCTTCTAATTAAACCTGAATCATTATAACATGTTTATTATCATTAATTATAGATGTTATGAAACCCTAATTATCCATCATAATAATTATTACATGATTAAAAAGAAGGATTAGATTAAAAAGGGTTTAAGAATTACCTAAAAACCTTGAATTGATTATACAAATCACCAACCTAAATCTTGATAAAAAAATATATTTTTTTTCTTCCTACTTTGATAAAATTCGGCTGGAACAATAAAAAACAAGGGGGAGAAGGGTTTTTGGTATTTATAAGGTTTACAAAAATGTTTAGGATAGATATCTTTTACCAATTTTAATTAGAGTAGGATTTGTTTTCTTCTTTTTTTCATCCTTTCCTTTTGGCCGACTTTCCCCCTTCCATATATATTTTATTATTTTTATTATTATTATTAATTACATTATTATTTACATAATCTTAAGCTTTAACAAAAACCTACCTAAAAACTTCAAACTAAACTTTCTAATTATAATTTTCATTTCACCAACATACTTTCTATTTTAGAAAGTCCATTAAAACTCTTATATTTTACAAAACTCATTCCCTTCTCATAGGTCATATTTTCCACATTAATCCAACGCTTAGACATCCACATATTAACCAAAACAACACACTCAAAATGTCACTCATTTCCATTATCACTATAAGTGATCAAAAATGGAAGTTCTCAACATAAACCTCAAATCTCATTATCATTGAGATGAATACTCAACTCAAAATGATTAACAACCACACAAACAAAGCCACATAGATCACACATAAAGCACACACAAATACTTAGCCAATTCTAACGGATTAACTAACCTACTCAAATCACGGGTGTCTCATTAGCCTTACCATCAAATTTGCCTAAGTGATCTATGGTATTGAGAATGGTAACAGGACACCCAAATGGTCTCATAAAACTTAAAGTTGGTGTTCTACCATGAAAAAGTTCATATGAGGTCTTGTTATGAGGCTTAACTACTAACACTCTATTTTACACATAGCAAGCAGTATTAAATGCTTCTGCCCAAAAAGTAATTGGCAACTTAGAATCAGCTAGCATAGTCCTAGCAGCCTCAATTAGTGTCCTATTCCTCCTTTCAGCAACACCATTTTGTTGAGGAGTTCTAGCTACACTAAATTGTCTCAAAATACCCTTCATTTCATAAAACTGATTCATTTCTCTGTTTTTGAACTTAGTTCCATTATCACATCTAATCACCTTAACCTTTTGATCTACT
>BQNB010062676.1:0-35987 GCA_026074375.1 Tanacetum coccineum
TTTTATTTTGAGTTTGGATGGTTATGTTTTTGTTGTAGTTATTTAAGTTTGGTTTTTCAGCGAATAGTGTGCGTTTGGTTTTTCATTTTAAACAGCAAGGGTGCGTTTGGATTTGTAGTTAACTGCCTTAAGGGGGCGTTTGGTTCTGTGTTTTATGGCAGCCCCAAAGGGGTGTTTGGTTGTTGATTTTATAGCCCAAAGGGGGCGTTTGGATTTGAGTTTAATAGCAGATTAGGGTGCGTTTGGTTTAGCGGTTATTGTGTGTTTGGTTGAGCCATTAGGGTGTGTTTGGTTTTACTTATTTTATACTATTTGTTTTCGTTTAGATATATATTGAATAACGCGCGTATTTTGCAACATAGTTTTGATTAAAGTGGGAACACGTTGAGTTTTGTAAAAATGGGAAACGTTGTATAAACGAATAAGACTCTTTCAACGATTTTCAAAATTACGTAAAAAGTTCTATACGTGTATTTTTTCAACTTAGCAACTTTTAATACTTGAAAACACCGGATAAAAGACAACAGTACTAGCCTTGAGACAAACGAGTCCCGTGAACCTATATTTCACCCAAAAGTTTTCACTTTTAGGTCCCTCCTGTTATATTTTCACCACCAACCCTATAGTATTATACAATTTACACTTTGTTTCCTAACTTTGGAGTATAAATACCTAACCCATTAGGGTTTCACCTCATTTTTTATACATAACGCCTAATGAGGCACACACATATACTCTCTCCTCCCCCACTCACTATCGGCGCCGTCACCCAATTTCCCGGCGATATTCTGGCAGCACAGCCGCCGCCTCCTTCGCATATCAACATCATCGCCACCATCCACTTGCACCTAATCTCACTACCGATAGTGATATCCCCGGACATACACCACCACATCACCACACCCCCCCCTCTCCCCCCACCCCCCACCACCCCCCGACCCCACCCAACCCTCCCCCCCACCCCACCCCCCCCCCCCCCACCCACCCCAACACCCCCCCCCCCCCCCCCCCATCGCGCCCCCCACCACCCCCCCCACCCCCCCACCCCCCCCACCCCCCCCCCCCCCCCCCCCCACCCTCTCCGCCCAGCCGCGCCCCGCACGCACCACCGCACGCCCCCACCTGCGCGCCCCCGCCCGCCCCCCCCCCCCCCCCACCTCCCCCCCCCGCGATCTCACCCCCTGCGCCTCTCCACCCCCCACCCCGCCCCCTCCCCTCACCCGACCCCACACCTCCCCCCCCCCCCTCTGGCAGCCGCTGCCTCCCTCGCCACAACCAACATCATCGCCACCATCCACGTCACCATCGTCACCACCATATCCACGACACCACATCACCACCACCCTCACGCCACCTCGTCACCACCAACCGACGCCAGCCGCCATCACCTTCATCACCACCACCACGGCTGCCATTACCATAACAGCCACCACTCCATGTCACCATCGCAGCCGGCGCTCAACACCACCCTCGTCGCCTCTCTGTTGGCCACCCTCCTCGTCACCATCATCTTCAACTCCGTCAACACACCACCGTCATCATCTCCACCATCATCACCACCGCGACCACCTCGCTACCGCCTACACCACCTCGTCACCACCCTCTATTGCCACCCGCCGCACCTCCACTGCCACCATCGCGGCCTCCAACAGCCGCGACACCCACCACACCATCGGCTGTCATCGCCAACAACCGCCATCTCACCACCGCCACCTTCACCTCTTTTATTTTGAGTTTGGATGGTTATGTTTTTGTTGTAGTTATTTAAGTTTGGTTTTCTTTTTAAACATTAAGGGTGCGTTTGGTTTTTCAGCGAATAGTGTGCGTTTGGTTTTTCATTTTAAACAGCAAAGGTGCGTTTGGATTTGTAGTTAACTGCCTTAAGGGGGCGTTTGGTTCTGTGTTTTATGGCAGCCCCAAAGGGGTGTTTGGTTGTTGATTTTATAGCCCAAAGGGGGCGTTTGGATTTGAGTTTAATAGCAGATTAGGGTGCGTTTGGTTTAGCGGTTATTGTGTGTTTGGTTGAGCCATTAGGATGTGTTTGGTTTTACTTATTTTATACTATTTGTTTTCGTTTAGATATATATTGAATAACGCGCGTATTTTGCAACATAGTTTTGATTAAAGTGGGAACACGTTGAGTTTTTTAAAAATGGGAAACGTTGTATAAACGAATAGGTCATTTCGAAATTACTAAAAATTTCTATACTTAGTATTTTTCACTTAAAACTTTTAATATCTTGAAAACCCGATAAAAGGACAAAGTTATATAGTTGTAAGATTATTTATTTGTAATAATACAATAAATCGGTAAATAAACGAAAACTATACTTTTATAAACAAGACAACTAGTTTAGTTAAAACGTGTAACGAAATACTAAATTATAAAATATTATTTTATAATTCCCGACTATAACTTTTGTAAAGTCTTTAAAAACGTCATCTATCAAATTCGTAACTTTAAGGAGTGTGTTTACTTTTGTGCAAGAACGTTTTTATTAATTTAATTTAGTGATCTCCAAACATATGTCAAATTATTTTGTTTCAATTATTTTTAATCATGTTTCTTATATAATACTTGCCAAGTATTATATACCTCGATTATTTATTTGATTGTTTTTCTTTGTTATATAATTCACCATATGAATTATATAATTGTTTCTTTTTCATATGTAATATATACGGAATATATTATATACTTTGCGTTTGCTTTTTGATTTATTTTATTTAACCAACCACCAAACTCTTACAACTTGAAATCCAAATCCTTTATCAATGTGTCGCGTTGATATAACTGTTAAGTTAAGCTGCATCTTCTTGGTCGAGCCGTTCTATTTTCCATTTATGTTGTGCTTATTAGTTGCCCTTCTTCTAATTGTTCTGAAACATCAAGGTGAGTTCATAGCCCCACTTTTACTCGTTTTGGATAAATGTTTTATATCTTTGGGGTGAGAAACATGCTCGTTTACATTACTGAATTTCAAACTCGTATACATTGATTTCAAACTTGTTACATGATTGATACCACACTTGTTTTTTACTTATGGATATAAGTACTTTAAGCTTTTACGAAAACGTTGGTTGTTTTTACTAGACACAAGCACTTGCGTGAGATATCCATGTTTACGTGTTGCCTAAGTTAAGCGTTTAGACTACTATTGCCCGAAATATCATGAATTGTCAATTCCTTGACCGGAGGACCGGTTGAGAGAGCGCGAGTGAATAAATAGATCTATTGGGACTAATTATCCCTATTTGGGTGAGTATCGCTCACTACCCACGGGGCTCCCGATAAACGCATATATGTCATGTCGAGACTGGTTAGGTGGTCTTTGGTCGGACACCTGTAAGGGCAAGCAATTACTTATAGCAATGTACATGCTATCTTTCGTTATTAGCTTCAGTGTCATGAGCTTAGAGCAACATAAATACCCTTTTATGTGAAGTTGTATCTGTTATAACTGTCGCATACGTTTTGAAGTCTTGTGGTCCATACTACTTTGGTTGAACGTTTCTGATTAATAAATACTTTTTATGAATTTGCGAGTAAGGCAATATTCACTTAACCCGTTTTGATTTTTCGTAAATGTTTTACTTAAACCTATGAATTAACCAACTTTATGTTGACCGTTTTTAGCATGTTTTTCTCAAGTAATTAGCTTTGGACTTCTTGACGTGCTATGTGGAGTCTACATGAAATATGATACCATTATCAAGATTTTATTTCTCATTCATACTCGTTGACTTTTCAAAACATAATTACGCTTACGCTACATTTTTCTTACGTTTCCGCAAATGTTTAATTTCTTTTAAATCTTGTAAAACTTATATATTTTTAAATAATGCAACGAGTTATGATTTTCAAAACGTCCATTAATGGTCGTTCTCTCGTGCTTTGTGTGATGTATATGATAAGTCACGCCCTCGGACACGTATTCCGTCCAAGCCCCGTCTGGGGTGTGACATGGTGGTTTGCTTTGCTTGGCCAAAAAACACGAGATGGGAAGGAATTTTAGGGTTTGTAAAACACTTATGAAACTCTAGAGTTATTTCTTTGTATTTATAGCGCTTAAGAGATGATTATCATATTTGTAAATATGATAATCTATATAGATAAATAAGTGATTATTACTATATTTAAAAGATATTATATTATATAATAATAACTTATATTCTCAAATAAGTTATTGCCAAGCTCAGCCCGACACGCGCCCTTAAGGGGCGACCGAATACTATAGGCTTGAATGGGCTTGGCATTCGGTTCTTGATTTACGCACATTATTTTTTCCCGAACAACTACCTTATTAAGCCGCAATTCAGGTTTTCGAAATTTAAAACGATTTATATATATAGTATAATAATATAACAAATAGTATAATATGTATATATACATATGTATATATGTATATATACATATGTATATATGTATATATGCATATATAGATATGTATACATACATGTACGTATGTATACATTTGTACGTATGTATACATATATATGTACGTATCTATATATATGTACGTATCTATGCATATATATGTATGTATCTATGCATATATATGTACGTATCTATGCATATATATGTACGTATCTATGCATATATATGTACGTATCTATGCATATATTTGTACGTATGTATGCATATATATGTACGTATGTATGCATATATATGTACGTATGTATGTATATATATATGTACGTATGTATGCATATATATATATATACGTATGTATGCATATATATATACGTATGTATGCATATATATATACGTATGTATGCATATATATATATATATATATATATACGTATGTATGCATATATATAATATACGTATGTATGCATATATATATACGTAAGTAAAGCATACATAGTATTTATATATATATAAAAATTTATATAATATATATATATATATAATATATATATATATATACGTACTGTAGGCAAACATATTATAAATATAAGACTATGTATGGCAAACATATATAATACGTATGTATGCAAACATATATATACGTAAGATGCATATAAATATATATACGTATGTATCATACATATATCATATTACGTATGTAATCCATACATATATATTAATTAAAAAAATATAATACGTATGTAATTGCATACAAATAAAAATATAGTGTAGGATGTATGCATAATAAATATATCTGATGTATGATGTATGGCATACATATATATATATATATGTATGTATTATATATACATGATATGTGGTATAATATAAGTATGTATATTATATGTTATGTGTATATATATGTATGTGTATGATATATGTATATTATATATATATATATATATATATAATATATAAATAGAGTATAAATAAATTTAAATAAAAAAATTAAAAATGATATATATATATATATATATACATATATATATATATATATATACATACATATATATACATATATATATATACATATATATATATATATACATACATATATATATATATATATATATATATATATATATATATATATATATATATATATATATATATATATATAAATATATATATATATATATATATATATATATATATATATATATATATATATATATATATATATATATATATATATAACATATATATGGGGCTAACTATGAGTGTATAAATATGATTTAGTGACTGTACGCCACCTCAATGATGACATGGCACCCACATAACATGAAAATTTCGAAATCTGTCTAAATTTTTTTACCCTTGCAAAATTCAAACTTGAGACCTACGGTTAAGATCCAACAAGCTTAACCAACTAATCCAAGCCACCATTTGTGTTCTACTATGGAAAACAATAATAATATACCATTTTGATATATCTTGATTTTCAAAAATATTTCAAGATATACTAACTAATTGTATTTAAAGATAAAATTATCAGTCATATCAATCATAATCCATACATACGAACCTTAAATTGTATCTTGAATTTCATATTGAAACCCTAACGAATATTTTCTACACTTTCGTTATTCATTCAACAGGTAATTAAATATATATTAACCAATGTTACATCCTTATGCATTGTTATTAATTTAGTGAATGTTGATCGTTATTGTGAATCTATTATTGTTAATGAATACGTTATTTTGTAAATAATGTTGAGTTTTGATTCAATGTTTACGTATATCTTTATGTTAGAATTGTTGTTTTGTATGAGATTAGGGTTGACTCTGATATTAAGCTTGCTAGATCAGTTTATGTTGATTGTGGTGTACTAATTGTTATGCATTTATCAACTTTTGTTGTTCAAATAAAAGATTAGTTTATGCGTTTGTTCAAATAAAAGATTAGTTTATGCAGTTAATGTATCATGATTAAGTTTAATGATCTGATATTAAAGGTTTCATGATACTTAATGGAAGCTATCACTACTGTTGTCGATGACTACCAGTGGTTGTGTGTCTCTTTGTGACGCTAATCATCACAGAGCTACACGGCTAGCTTCACAAGCATGTTTATGGCTTAAAGGCTTGAGCCAACGATAACCAGTGTTGAGATGCTCAGGAACATGAATGCAACTGTGGGGTAGTGTAATGGTTCGTTAGTCAATCATTACTTGAATGATGTATTAGGTTTCAAGAGCATCAAGGTAAACAGCTATAACTCAACTTACCGACGATGTTCTTGGTAATGGAATTCAGGAGATACCTATATATAATGATAGAACGTTTAACTTCCTGACCTATTTTTCCTTTTAAACGAATGTAGGTTGTGCAATAAAACCTAATTAGTGATTTTCCACATCAGATACTCCTTCAGTACTTCTCGAGTCAATGGAGTACATACACTTTCTTCATGATCAAGTAAAGGTTTGCGACTTCCCATATCACCTTCCCTTCCTTTTCTTTTATTTCTCGATTTCATTGATCGCTATACCAAAATAATTTATATTTAATTTTAATTCAGGTACTGAGTGCGCCATATCTTCAAAGCAACCCAACAGATCAGTATGAGGTGAAAGAACCAATAACCTATGTAATTTTGCCTTTAACTTTGTTAATAGGAAAGAAAAGAGAAGGTTGGTGAAAGGATAGCAGCCCTTCAGCAGGTTGTCCGACCATACGACAAGGTACACTGAAATCTCAATGCTCAAATGGCTTGTTGGTTTAATAAACTTTTGGTATCATTATGCATGTTATTACTATATAGTTTCACACATGGTTTATTAATACAAATGACGATCATATCTTACTTGGAAATGCTAATGCAGCGATCAAACAATGCATGTTTTCTATGTTTATGCAAATGAAACGTAAAGGTTATACTATAGAAGGGACTATCTTCAAGTGGAACTTGTCAGCGTGGATCAGATAAGTGATGGTCAGCACAACAATGCTTCCTCTTTGCGCTCGTGCTGCTGGATTTTGTGCTGAGGTAATTTCTTTTGATCTCTTTATTTCTAAGGTTACATGGTTTTGCTTTTCATGTGATATTTTTTCTTGCTTCCAACTTTGTATATATCTATTCTTTTTATTATGTTATGAGTGAATTACAAGGGTTTTTTGTTACCAGATCTTTGTTAATATTGTATAAATATATATGTCGATACAGCTTGCAGATGTAGACAGATTGCAGGTGGTCCCTCTAGACGAGGATGAAGAGAACTAATGCATTCATCTATTGTCCTTCTGTAAAAGGCATAGCCCTAATCGTTCAATTAAACGTGTTGCTCCTGACGAACGGATGGGTTAATTACCAAGTCAACAATCAGATAACATAAATCCTTCTAATTGTGCCCGCACTGGTACGCCATTTATCTCAGTGTTTCTTTATTATGATAACAGGTGAATTGATTACTTCTTTGTAACATTGTTTTACATAATTTTTGATAGAGATGGTATGCAGTTATTTAGTTCCGAGTTTTAGTTTACAGTTCTTGTGTATGTTTAATTATATATGATGGCTGGAATATTTTCATCATATTAATTTAGACGTTGCATTTTTTTAATAACTTGCTATTTAATATGCATATTGCCATTCTGATGTCTGCTTAAAATATGATTCAGACCCTTATGATTATTTTGGGAGAAGAGGTAGAAAAGAGCCTTAAACCCTTGCTGATGCATCATTGAAGCGAGTCTATGTGGAAACCATGCCTTCTTTGGAGAGTAAGGGTGATATTAATTAGCTCAATTACGTAAACTATAAGGGTCCATCACATCGATCATTTTTCTTATCTGTCAATCATCACCGTTTCATCCTTTTCATGAGAAGGTATAGAATGTATAGAGCCAGCGGGCGAATAACCTTCTAGCTATTTCATTATATATTGGTTTGACGTTACAATGTTGCTCAGGTATCTGACTTTATTACAATTTCTTTCACAGATTTATCCTTCGACAATTCCAAACTTATTTTACCTAATGCAACATGGTTGTTCACTTGCAGGCATTTCCTAAGAAATATTCATGGCTCTCTGAGGCAAACAAAGCACTAATGAATGTATCGAAAAGTCTCAACATCGGATAGAACAGAAAAGCATGAACTGCTTATAATGCTTTAGATGATGAATTGGTCCATTGTAGGTAAATTTCCTATTTTATTGTTATTTTTTAGATACTTGGTCTTGACAATTCTATTTTTAAGCAGCTGTTTACAATAAAACCTAAAATCATAGAGCATAGACTAATGGTATCATACCTGCATAAGAACTAATAGTAGTATTTTGTAGGTTTCTAATTCTTCATGGTGCTTCCATTATTTTCAGCAACTGGTATATCTCTGAATTTCTTTCTTGCTATTCTTATAATGAAGATGATAGTCTCAACACTCACAGCTTCTTGATACTGTTTGAGTTAACAGGAAGGGCGGGGGGCATCCACATTTACTCTAATGAAACCCCATAAAGATTGACCTAGCCAAAAGTTTCCCAAACTGTTGTTTGAAAGCTTTTAGAATATTTCCGGGTCAACTCAAAAAACCTGATCCAAATTCAAAAACCCCGCCATATTGTGATCTCTTTCTGATGTTATAATCTCTTTTACTTTTAATACACTTCACTTAAAAAAACTAATTTTATACATACACAAGTTTTCTTATGACACAATGGGGCCCTTGACGTTGAAGGAAATGAGCTTCCCCTATTAGTTTATGTTTCAAGAGAGAAGAGAACAGAATATCAACACCATAAAAAACCCGATATTGAAAATGCTTTGTTAAGTATAAATTGACATTAACCCGATGGTCTTTTACAAGGACTTAACCAACTTGGTTTTTTGTGATTTTGTAGAGCTCAAGCTTGTTGTGATTTTGCTTTAAATTAATACAAGTGGTCATTGCAATGGGATACCGCACCCCAAAAAAGGCACACGAATTATTGTACGCATTTTAAATAGATGTGGCCTAATTGGTGTGTCGAACGGGCTCGGTAAATGGACTTGCTAATACTTGACTCGCTATTTTTTATGTGAACAACATGTAAAAAATGGTTGTTCACTTCCAAGGCCAAGCTCATGGGACGTTTTCAGTGAGATTCTTGAGAAGACCCATGTTGTAACCACCCCTGGTAGCGGTTTTGGGCCTACTCGCAAAGGGTTTGTAAGGGTTAGCGCATTTAGCCATCATGACAATGTATTGGAAGCATGTAGGAGATTCAATGAGCTTTACAAGTAAGAAAATGAATCTACATTTTGTAGTTTTAAACCATTTAATAAATCTGATGTTGGCATCAAGCTTTTTTGTGGATTTAGTGCATGTTTAGAGTCGTAAATTATGCTTAATCTCTGTAGAGCTTAAGCTTATTGTGATTCTGCTTTAAATTGTTACAAGTGGTCATTGCAATGTGATACCCCACCCCAAAAAAGACACATGAATTATTGTACGTATTTTTAACAGATTTGGCGTAATGGTGTGTCGAACGGGCTCGGTAAATGGACTTGCTAATACTTTATGTATAAGGCTCGTTGTTTTTTATGTTAACTACATGTAAAGGTAAATATAAAATAAAAATTGTTGCGGTTGTCGTAAGGGACTTCTACAAGAAGTTTTACAACTCCCTAGGCAGTGTACCTAATCGTTATAGTGTAGTATAGGCAAGACTCGGGGGTTGTTATCGTTCTCTAGGGGAATAGGTTGGGAAGGCTTGATCACGGTCTAACAGAATTCTAGGGGTTGAGAGAAGATTATTTTTGTATTTTTATGTTTATAGGAAAGCATGTAAAATCATATATTTGAGAGGTTGGTTGGTTTTAGCTATTAAACTAAATATAAACTAAGCTACTGGTGATAACGATATAATAAAAGATTGTGTTCATTTAATCATGTATTGCTCCCTAGATTGCTTCTCCTAGTGTTGTTGCTTTGTCACACTTGTGATGATCTATGTAACTATTTCCTAAGTCATGAACGAATTACACGAACCCGTCGTCTATTTAATATTCTGTTGAGGCAAAACACAAAGTAAGGTAGTATGAAGACTATTACCGACCCCCAAGAGTATATTAAATTCATGTGAAATATATTAAGAGTGGATCAACCATATTAAGGGGCAAGGTAGTATGAAGACTATTACCCGATGGTATCCATATTAACACAATCATTGTTTTCTGACCATATCAACAGCGATACAGAACAAAAGCTGGTTTTCTAAGACCTAACACTGCATATTCATCGCAAGAAGTAACACCACTAAGATCTACACTCTAGGTTCCATACAATCATAAATAAACACAATAGAAGGTTTAGCCAAGCATGTTAAAGATAAAGCAAGAACGGATAAGGATCACACAACAAGACATATTAAATGATTAAGACAGTCTTACTTGATTAAAACATGAATTGAAGGAAGTACAATATTTCGGGTTTTGATGAGCCCTAATCGTTCCCTAATAGATGATAAAACGATAGGGTTCGTCCCTTTCTTTTACTCTAAAGTTACACACTTAAAACCTTAAAAACGGATTTGTATATATAGATAAATCGTTACGACGGCGTCGCGTTTTAATTGTGACGCCGTCGTGAAAGAGAATATTCTAGATCTTGGGCTGGGTCATGCGAGCTAACGCCGTCATGAAAGGTTGTGACGCCGTCACAAAAATGGGTTGTGACGGCGTCGTGTAGAGTTGGTGACGCCGTCTCCAGCCGCTGTGAGCACAAATCTTCAAGAGTCTTGGTGTTGGTCCGTAGTCTTGTCCGTTTCTTCTCCAAATGAGCCAAAGTCATGTGTATTTCCTCTAAATGCCTTCCAAATGCTAAATACCTGAAATGGAACAATTAAGTACCTATTTTGGGCATAAATGCCGATTTTAAGGTTTTTAAACTACTCCCAAAAAAAGTGTATAAATAATGACACACTCATCAAATACCTACACTTCGGATTTGCTTGTCAGAAGCAATATGGGATTTCTCTACTAGACAATAACAATATGAGGGTCATTTTACCTACTCTTTAAAAGTATTTTACAACACAACCTTCTAGACCTTGTAATTAAAAGCACGAAAAGCATACACTAGCACCTCACATAAGTGTTTGGGATTCTCTCTTTCTCTCGAGTGTATAATAAATTATAACATAAGGGGAAAACAGAAAATCAACACTCATTACCTGTCATAGCATATAAACTACCATAGGCTTGGTAAAGGATCAAACCTCCACCGCTAGGCACAAGTATTATTCATTATAATCTTAGAGTCTTTTCAAAAGGGTTGTGGGTGTAGGTGTAAACTTGTTAAAGTAACATATAATGGAAACGAAAATGGATGAGATACCATTTAGGTGGCTTTGGGTGGAAATTTAGAGTGGAGGGTCTAGCTAATTATTTACACTGAAATACATTGCTGGTTTGGTTTGCTAAGCCAAAGACTTCGGGACGAAGATTTCAAACTCTACAACTCTACAACAATCTTTTTCTTTTTCTTTTTATTTTTTTGAATAAAATTATTCCTGCATAACATGAGGTTTTATAAAAAAACCAAAACGTTTACCACCCTTCACTCTGTGCTTTTTACTTACTCGATATTTACAATCATAAATATGACCGAATTGAGGTGGATCAAAATAACATGGAGATCATCTAACAGAATATATAGGGTTCATTGATTTAACTTTTCTTCCCATTCTTCCTGCAGAAATAAATTATACCATGAATACAAATAGTCTTTAGATCCCAAAATGTATTTTCAAGGATAAGGACTTTGCAACCGTGTTTGTACTCTATATTTAACTTGGTATAAAAAAACAATAATTACTAAAGTGTCAGTACATACAAGGGTAGGCCTAAGGCGTTGTGGTGTACGATTGGTTTAAGGGTGACAACTGTTCTTCATTAATAGTCCGGCATTAACCAGAAAATTACGAGTACCGTTGTAAAAGGATAGGCATTGATGAGTTGTACTAGGGGTGGTATCATGCACTAAAAAATAAGTGGGCATGGCAAGGGTGTGGGATAGTTATATGATCGTGTGTCATCATTAACAATTATAGGTTAAACTTGGGTTATCCTAATGCCTCTTAATCAAGCTATCCTAAACTTACTATGCGGTCTCGAGATGCATCACAAAAAACAAGTTTTAGAATTTAATATAATACCGTTACACTCTCATAATGCTAAAGTAACCGATACAAAGTTCAGAAAGGCGACCAAAACTACACTTAAATCCATAACGACAGGAATAGGGAAACACAGATTGCTCACTCCTTAACTCGAACAAGCTAAAGGTATAATATCTAAGGGCGAACCTCACAATTTAGGGGTGGAATTTGAGGGTTTTTGTGCTTGTAATAATAAATTTCTAATCCATGAGATGCTATTATTCTCATTCTTTGTCGGTAGTGAGTCATGAATTTTTTTTAAATTTGGGTCAAAATTACCTCTTATGCTATGTTTCGATATACTGCTCATTATTTTAAGGACAAAGCAAATGGCAAATGAAAGAATGGTTTCTAAGGCTTATTTTCTCCCTACACTTAAGTTGAACATTGTCCCCAATGTTTTATAGAAATATCCGTAAAAACGAATAAAGAGATAAGAAAACAAGGAAACGAAACTAGTACTCCTCTGGTTTGCTTAATAATGGAGAAGAAACATGCGATAACTGGTTAAATCGTCCTCCAAGAATCGTCTAATGAAACTTCCTAAGAAATTACAAGCTACTTCTCATCAAATATAACCTGTAAATCAAAGACAAAGACAACTATACCAAGCATAAAATGTGCGATATACAAATATACAATGTGAAATTAGGGTTTGACTCGATAAAGCAGTAAAGATAGGATGAGAAAATTGTCAAACTCATTGGTACCCGGCAATTTTTGGAATTTTAAATAACTATTTTACCCTTTGACTTTTTGGGTCCGATTTAACTTTTTGACCTTTTACGGTCACATAAAAATGATTACCGTGTAGCCGGTAAATTTTTGAAACGTATTTAAATAATAAATCCTAATTATTATTATTATCTCTCATTTTCAAATTTATTTTTCAAACTTATTTGACTTGAAAACGAGAAGATATATGTTATTTCTAAGTTGACTTATCAAAAACGATCCGCCAAAATGAGTTATTAATTATGGGGTATACTAGCGTTTGACATAAAACGATATTCCGGACAACTTTTCAGTTTTACCCGAGCACGGAAATCCAAGCTGGCAATTGAATAAAATAGCTTCGCAAAGTTTTGAAACACAAAGCAACACGTCTCCGACACAAAAATAATTAAATTTATATTTAATTATCACTTTTTATTAAATAAAAATATTTAATAAATTATTTTGCATTTTATTCAAAAACGTTTGTTTAAAAAACACGAATGCTCAAATTAAAGTTTTATTTATTTATTTTTTTACGGACAACGCCACCCATGATACCCAAATAAATAATAAACATTTTAAAAATATTTTATAAAAACATTTATAAAATACTAGTCGTATAAATACTCATTTTTATGGGAAAAATTATTTGGAACGCAACGGCATAATTTTCGTGTTTTGAATCAACCGTTAACTAGCCTAAACGTGTCCCGAACCATTAATTAACAAAGGTTACACTTGTGGTCCCTGCGGAAATATTTACACCATTAACCCTATACTATTTTAAGTTGTCACTTTGTTTTTAAACTTCCCAATATATAAATTATAAAACCCATTAGGGTTTCACTTATTTTTTCATAAAACCCTAGCACACATATACACACTTCTCCCCTCTTTAAAAATTTCGGTGTCGTCACTACTATTTTCGGCCAACTTCCGGCCAGATCCCGACCACCCCACCACGGCCATCAGCCGACCCTACCACATCATCTTTCATTCGAAGTCAACTAATCTCACCTCCAACGTGGACTCTCACCACGCCATTAAACACATCGTCACTCGCTGCCGTCATCACCTTCAGACTCCACGAACCTAACATAATATCCACAGTGCCATGCTTCGTCGCCGCATTCCACCACACGACCACCATCAGTCATCATTGCACACCCCTACCTATGGCTGCCACCAATCCTCAATCTAAACTGACGCTCACACCAACTTCATCCCTCTCCACACCGACCCTATTGTCTCCTTCTCCAAACCGACGCCACCGTCTCCATCCCACCATAACACCACCGCTGCCACACCACCTCCTTGCTGCCATCACCATCGTGCACCACCACTAGGGTGCGTTTGATTTACACAGCACCATAAGGGTGCGTTTGGTTTTGATAAAGAGCCACTAGGGTGTAGGTTTGGTTTTACATTTTCGGGTGGTGTTTAGTTTTAGGGTTAACATGCCACGAAGGGGTGTTGTTTCTGGTCTTAAACATCAGTTAGGCGTGCGTTTTGTTTAGCGAGTTAGGGTATTTTTGCGTTTACGTTGGCTGCGAACAGGCCAACTAGGTGCGTTTGGTTTTGGTAACAGCCCCACAAGGGGTGTTTGTTTCTGGGTTTTACAAGCACATAGGGTGCGTTTGGTTCATTGTTTAACAACCTGTAAGGGCGTGTTTGGTTTGGCAACCTTTAAGGCGTGTTTGGTTTATTTATTTTGTTCTTATTCGATCTAATCTAAATATATATATTTTGAAATACACGAATAATTGCAACATTTATTGATTTAGGGAAAAACGTTGGGTTTTGTAAAAATGAGAAACATTGTATAAACAAATAGATCATGCCGAAATTTATAGAAATTTCTATACTTAGTATTTTTCGTTAAAACTTTTATTATCTTGGAAACCCGATAAAAATGATTAAGTTATATAGTTTATAAGAGTATTAAATTGTAATTTCACAATAACCCGACAAACAAACAAAAACTATACTTTTACTAACGAGACAACTAGTTTAGTTAAAACGCGTAACGAAATACTAAATTATAAATTATTATTTTATAATTCTCGACTAATAGATAAAATAATAAGTTTTGTAAAAACTTAAAAAATGTCGTTTATTAAATTCGTAACTTTAAAACGTGTGTTAATTTCTAAACGAGAACTCTTTATTAATTTACTTGGTAATTTTCAAACACGGGTCGAATTATTTTGTTCCAATTATTTTTCTCACGTTTCATATATAATACTTGTAAAGTATTATATATTGCGATTTATTCTTTTGGTTGTTTGTCTTTATTATATAATTCACCATATGAATTATATAATTGTTTCTTTTTCATATGTAATATATACGGAATATGTTACATACTTTGTGTTTGCTTTTCGATTTATTTTATTTAACCAACCACCAAATGCTTACGACTTGTAATCCAAATCCCTTATCAACGTGTCGCGTTGATGTACTCATCCATCGGAAAACCCCAATTCGTCGTCCTAAGCTCGTGGGACATAGCCGTTAAGTTAAGCTGCATCTTCTTGGTCGGGCCGTTCCGTTTTCCGTTTGTGTTGTGCTTATTATTTGTATTTCTACAAGTTGTTCTGCAACATCAAGGTGAGTTCATAGCCCCATGTTTTACTACTTTTAGTTTACTATTTTGGGGTGAGAACATGCTCGTTTACAAACTTATTTACTCTAATGAGTTTAAACTCTTATAAATGTTCGTTTGCAAACTTGGTTACATAATTGATATCATACTTTGTTTTACATATGGATGCAATTACTTAAAGCCTTTCTTTTGGAAATACATTGGTTGATTTTACTATGGACACAAGTATCTTGATCTACTTTCCCTGTTACGTGTTCCCCAAGTTACGAATAGACCACTAATGCCCGAACTATCATGAACAGTTAATTTCTTAACCGACCGTACTGGTTAAGTGAACGTGAGTGTTATAAATAGATCTAATGTGACTAATTATCCCTATCCGGGTAAGTATCGCTTACTAGATTCGGAGGTTCGAACAAACGGATATATACCATGTCGGATTGTCAATAGGTGATCTTGGTCAGATACCTTTAGGGCGAGGAATTATATTTGGCATATAAAATGCTTCCATTTTAAAATGCGCTTCAGGTGCTGAGCTTGTGTAACTAGTAAAATTTTTATGTGAAGTTGTATTTGTTATAGCTGTCACATATGTTCTATAACTTGTGGTCCACACTGCTTTTGTTGAACGTTTCAAATTGTTAAATGCGTTTCATATTACTTTGAGTGAAGCTGTATTCACTAAACGTTTTTTATCCTCATAAATGTTTACTTAAACCTATGAATTCACTCAACTTTATGTTGACCGTTTTTAGCATGTTTTTCTCAGGTGATTAGCTTTGGACTTCTTGACGTGCTATGTGGAGTCTACGTGCAATATGATACCATTATCAAGATTTTATTCCTCTATTAATTACTCGTTAACTTTTCAACTAAATTAATGCTTCCGATACATTTACTTACGCTTCCGCAAATGTTTTATCTCTTTTAAACGCTTGTTATAAAAAAAAAAAAAAAAAAAAAAAAAAAATAAAGACAAAAAAAAAAAAAAAAAAAAAAAAAACAAAAAAAAACTTATCTATTTTTAAAACAATGCAACGAGTTATGATTTTCAAAACGTCCATTAGTGGTCGTTCTCTCGTGCCTTATGTTTGAAATATTATGACGTCACGCCCCCGGACACGTATTCTGTCCAGGCCCCGTCTGGAGGTGTGACAGTTTTGCAGGTTTATAAAAGAATTACAACTTTCTTAAGTGTTGTACAAGTTTTGTTTTCAAAAATACTTAAAATTTTTGAGTTTTCCTGTAACTGGGCGTTTGACGCCGTCAGGGATATCCTGACGTCATCACAGGTGTCGTGGTGATGGCGTCGCGGGTAAATCGTGACGCCGTCTCCACGCTCTGTGAAAACTCATTATTCGTTTTTTGATGAAAAATTTCCTGCACTCATTCTTATATGTTATTTTCCTGTACAAAATGTTGCATAAAAACCTGAGAATTAACAATTCAATCATATGACTCGAAACTGACGCGAATTAATCTAAAAATTTATTTCAAAATGTTTGAATTTGGTTCTAGAAACGGATTAATTCACATATTACTTATTTCGTTGCAAAAATTCCTTTGATTGCAAATAGAAGAAAGTTACAAAACAAACAAAGAATGATTATAAACTAATTCAAACTAATCAAACACGATAAAGAATAAAAACACAAGGACACGCTAATATGCGGGAAAAGTAATATTGGGTTGCCTCGCAAAAAGCGTTCTTGTTTTTTGTTGAGTCACGAGCCCTGACTCTACCTTATTTAACAGGATAAAGGGAGGGTTCCCTACACTTGAGTTTTCAAGTTAAGGGTGATTATAATTGTACACCACAATGTTGTTAGGAAGGGGTCAATTGATGTGAAAATAAATTGGTTGTTGAATTTTATGACTCCAAACTGTAGTGTATTCTTTATTTCATAACCTCTCTACTTCTTTTGGCCTAATGGGTTAATTAAGTCCTCTTTCTAGAAAAGAAACTTCCTTGGATTCTAATTCCAAATCATCTCCAATTTTGAAAAATCAACACCTAAGGATCCTCTATGTCTTAATAACATGTTTAAAAAAAAAAAAAAAACAAAAAAAAAAAAAAAAAAAAAAAAAAAAAAAAAAATCCTTAGTGTTTATTAGATCTTAAAGCTACGGGTGGTAATAGCAATACATATCCTTAGGGTGGAAAGTCGCCACGTGAGGTGAAGGTGGTGTATTAAAGGTTAAGCTATCTATTTCCTTCATACTAAAACTATCCGGACTATATGGTTTGGTGGGTGATTAAGGGCCTCTCTCTTATCCTAGACTTACATCTAAAGATGGATAATTTGATAAGGGATTTGGTTGAGGCTCCGGCTCATCAAAACTAGGAACTCCCCTATTACTAAGAGGAGTGTTGTGATTACAATCAGCCTTTCTCTAGTTTTGTTTGTTCAAGATTTTACCTCTATCGGGTTCCCTTAAAAGTATTTTCTACTTCTTTTTGGTAGTCAAGGCCGACGATATGTAAGAAATACACCACGATTCTCTTTACAGTTCCTTGTCTGTTGGTACTGTCTGTTTGGTAGTTTGGTTTTGGTTGTGTATTGGTGTGTATTCTCACAATGAACGGGTTAGGGTTTGTGTGGTACTCTCAGGGCTTGTAACTCCTACCTCATTATCTATCGTACTTAGGTAATCTACATGCTCATCATAATCTAACCATGCCATACACCTAGGTATTTGTACCCTAACCATATCATCCCTAACTATTTGAGCATTTGGATTTGCTATTGTTTCATCAAAAATAGCGCTCTGAGGGTAGCTTACATTTTTATTCATACTTGCACAATCCTCTATGGCATACCATGCTCCTATATCACTAAACTTCCTAAGATCCCCTTCTGCTGTCAAATTGATGATATGACGAGATAACAAGTCGAGATGTTTAAGAAAGATTTCAATTAGGGTCCTTATACTAAGGCCATGATTTGGGACTTTTCGGATTATGTCTTCGAAACGAGTTCACGAATCGTAGTGAGATTCATCCTGATGTTGTTGGAACACCAAGAGTTGATTACGAAAGAATACATCAAACCTACCCATGCTAGAATAACCATACCTATTCATTATAATTTACAAATATACAAATGTTATGAACAAAGGGCCATTGTCACCTCATGAATTAATTCGTTGTCGTTTTAAAAACTATTTCGCTGTCAAATTATAAACTATGTCGTCGTCATCTTATGAACTACTTCGTGTCTTCTACAAACTATTACGTTGTCACTTTATAAATTTTTGGGTTGTCAACTCGTAAACTATTTGATACCATATTATGAACCCCCTTACTGTTACGTTATAAACCGTCAAGTGACTTTCTCGTAAACTATTTTGATATCACCTCTTGAGCTATTTTACGTTACTTTACAAAATGTTCTGTGTCGCTATATAAACTATCTTGTCTTTGTTTTTACGAACTGTTTCGCTATCTTATAAACCATATTGTATATACCATGTAACTTTGAGAAGCAAACACTAGTTTTTTGATGAAATGAACCTTGCAATCGTTAGTCCTTAATTACACATAGCCTGATCACCTATGTATAATTCAGGAAGGACCATGCTATGCTGGGAGTAGTCACCATAAAATTTTGTCAATTTACCCTTACTTTCCATTTTTATTTTCTTTCTTTTCTCTACATTGTCAACGGGATTATATCGAACTCGTGCTTTATTAATATTTTACGTGCGTATTCGTGAGTCGTGTTGGTCATGTGTATTCGTATTCATATTCGTGTCATAACTAAGCAAATTTTTCTCAAACCTTAGCATATAGAAACACCATACCCTTAGCCGAGAGACCGAATCCTACACCTCGTAGTTACGATAATTATGGATTGTAAGAACTTAGAATGTAACAGACTTATCACTCTAATTAGATTATAACCAAGAGAACTAGGAGATTTTCTTCAATATACTTACCTTTTGTGAGTTAGAATCAACGTAAAATAATGAGGAAGTTCATTGTACGATAAAACGTTTATGGGACCTGAAGTTAAAGCAAAGGACGTAATTATTGCAAGTGCATGGAATCTAGTTGATAGAAGCCTCACCTCTGCTGAGTTTGGCTCTTTAAGGGGCATCGTCCCATCTACCATAGACAGCAAAATCCCAGTTGAGTAGCTGACATATAAGATCTAGACGGTGGTACAGATCATTTGAGATTGTATACTGAGTTTTCCGAATCATCTATTCAAGATAGACTTAATACCCATAGAACCTGGTAGTTTTGACGTTATCATTGGTGTGAATTGGTTGACAAGGTACCACGCCATGATCATTTGTGATAAAAAGATTGTTCGTATACCTTTAGATGATGAAACTTTAACGATTCGAAGCAATAGGAGTGATGATATAGCATTATAGTTGCTAGTAATGCAGGTTGTTTGATTGAATTGATAAAGAAAGTGGGATAACTTAGCCTCAAAAGGCATGTTATGTGTTAAGAGAAAGAGAGTTGACCATCTTTAGAATAGTATGTCGTATACTCAAAAGGATTTATAAGACCGAGTTCCTCACCCTGGGGAGCTCCGATATTGTTCGTTAAAAAGAAGGATGGATCCTTCAGGATGTAACACCGACAGTCGAGAATTGAACATACTAACCGCGAAGAACCGTTACCGTTACCTAGTATAGGTGAATCATGTTTGGATCAACAATGAGGATCTAACGTTAACTCAAAATCAACCTAAAGACTAGAGACCACGATTTAGAGTTTGCAGAAAAAGGATAATCTAAGACATGCATTAAGGACCCCGTTATGAACAAATTCAAGTTTCAGGTCATGCCAATTTGGTTTGATCAACACCACTGTGGTATTCATGGATCTCATGAATCGAGTGTGCAAACCGCACTTAGATAAGTTTAGTGATAGTATTACATCGATGATATACACGAAATTGCACAAGCAAAATAAGGAGTACGAGGAACACCTAGGCTATCTTGGATTAGCCTAAGAGATAAGAAATTGTACGCCAAATTCTCTAAGTGCGAATTCTGGCTCCTGAAAGTGAAATTTCTTGGCCACGTGTTGATAGTCAAGACATTCACGTTGATTCCGCCAAGATTGAGTCAAGAAAGGATTAGGCAACGTCTACGACTCCAACGAAGATACGAAAATTCTTAGGTCTTTCCGGTTATTACCAACGATATTTATCAAAGGTTTCTCTAGGATAAGAAACCCTCCTAAACCAAATTAACTCAGAAAAATGTGAAATTACAAATAGGAAGAGAAAGAAGAGGAAGCCTTTCAACTGTTAATGTAGGAACTTTATAGTGCACTGATTTTAGCATTACCTGATGGAAAGAAAAGCTTCGTGGTTTAAAATAACGCCTCACATAATGGATTAGGTACTATAATGATGCAGAAAGAGAAGGTGATAGTTTACGACTCCCAACAACTGAAAGTTTATTAGAAGAACTACTCGACACACGACCTAGAATTACACTCAAATGACACACTTTTGAAACTAAAACTCAAGTATACAAGAGCTTATCCAAATAAGCTCTTGTATTTCTCAAAAAACCAACTAAAAAAAATGAAAAACAGTTTTTGAACTTAAAAACTTTGGAAAAACAGACTAAAAAGGGCTTAATGACTTAACCCAAAGTTAGCCATATTACCCCAACCCATAACCTTGCATTTTTGACCCATTTTGGGCTTAACCCAAACACCCCTTAATGTTTTAAAAATGAATTTTTAAAACTGTAAAGACTAGTTTAAGCACCAAATTTTGAAAACAAGTATTAAGCAAGCATGGTTAAGCATAATAAGGTAAAAAGAACAGGAAAATAAGCACTTTGAAAAACTAATAAGCTACAACAATAATAAGCTTATCTAGGCAGTTTTAAGACAAATTACAAGTGAATGATACAAGAGCAATTAAAAGGCATTCTTGAGCATAACTAAACACATATAAGCACAAAAAGACATAAATAAGCTGAAAATAAGCAATGCTACAGTAATTTTTAAGCAAAAATTTATAAAGGAAGCATACCTTAACTCCTTGCTCAAAACAGGAGTAAATGAACCTAAATAAGCTCTAAAACCTACCCAAGCTTATAAATAAGCTAAACTAAGCACCCAATGAGCCATCCAAGTTTGCTCATTCATCCTTAGCTTAATTCAAATAGTGACTTTTTCTTTTTAAATTTTTCTTGAAATTTTTGTATCAAAGTTCAAAAACAGATTAAAGATGGCTTATATTAAGAGCTTATATGTTTTTAAAGAAATACAAGTAACTTAGAACACAATATGAAAAAAACAAACTGAATTTTCATTAATCTTCAAAATAAAAGTACATAAAAGTTAGACCACTTAAAAACTGAACTTTAAAAAGAACTACACACTAAGAAAAACTAACACTAACTACTTTGCCTCAAGGGCTTACAAAAGCTTTATATAGCAAAATAAACTAGGGTTTGCACTTGCCCTTGTCTTCTTTTTCTTCACTGGTGTGCTTCTTTGTAGACACAAAACAGCCTTGTGTGCTTGTTGTGAGAGTGTAGAAAACACAAACAAATCCTGGCCATTGGATTGTCTTGGTGCCCAAGATCTCAAATCTAAACCCTTGATCGAATTATGGGAATTAGGATTGCCACCGTGGACAAGGCCATGTGGGGGGTGGGGTTTAGTTATGGTGATGGTTTTGGAGTGTTATGGGGAGTCAACGAGGTGGAAAGGGACAGGTTTGGGGGTTTATGAATTTGGCGGGAAATAGTTGTAGGAGATGTACAGTGTTTCAAACGGGGGTGATAGGTTTGGGGTTTTGTCACAATTGGTCCCTCAAAGATATACTTGTCCTTGCAAATTTCGTCCTTGTGTTTATACAAGTTTGGAAACTTGGCAGAATAACCCCCCGAATGTTATAAAGGGTATTGCATCCATGGTCCTTGTTTGTTATAAGTTCTTGCCATTGGCAGAAACACCCCTTGTGGTTTATACTTTAGGGAATTGGCAGATTGAGCCCTTGCAAGTATTTTCTTATTTTTCCTTCATTAAATAAGTTAGGGACTTGGCAACTTTCCAATTTTTCTCTAACATCCAACCCACATCTCACTTATTGTTCTTGGTTGATCTTAAGATTACTAGTATTCTTCAGTCACCCTCATCTCCACCTCCACCGTGGACTCCTCACCACGCCATTGACACCATCGTCACCTCGATGTCGCCATCACCTCAGACCCACCGACACCAACATCATCACCACGGCTGCCCTTCCTTCGCCGCCGCATCCACCCCACCACGACCACCACGTCATCATTGCCACCCTTACCATGGCTGCCACACTCCAACAGCCGACGCCTCACCACCACTTCGTCCCTCTCCACACCAACCTCATTGTCTCCTTCTCCAAACCGATGCCACCGTCTCCATCCCATCACAACACCACCGCTGCCACACCACCTCCTCGCTGCCATCACCATTGTACACCACCACTAGGGTGCGTTTGATATACACAGCACCATAAGGGTGCGTTTGGTTTTGATAAAGAGCCACTAGGGTGCGTTTGGTTTTACATTCTTCGGAGGTGTTTGGTTTTAGGGTTAACAGCCCCAAAGGGGTGTTTGTTTCTGGGTTTAAACAACAGTTAGGGTGCGCTTGGTTTAGCCGAGTAGGGTGCGTTTCGTTGGCTGCGAAACAGCCACTAGGGTGCGTTTGGTTTTGGTAACAGCCCCACAAGGGGTGTTTGTTTCTGGGTTTTACAAGCACATAGGGTGGGCTTGGTTCATTGTTTAACAACCCGTAAGGGCGTGTTTGGTTTGGCAACCTTTAAGGCGTGTTTGGTTTATTTATTTTGTTCGTATTCGATCTAATCTAAATATATATATTTTGAAACACACGAATAATTGCAACATTTATTGATTTAGGGAAAAATGTTGAGTTTTGTAAAAATGGGAAACGTTGTATAAACGAATAGGTCATGCCGAAGTTTATAGAAATTTCTATACTTAGTATTTTTCGTTAAAACTTTTATTATCTTGGAAACCCGATAAAAATAATTAAGTTATATAGTTTATAAGAGTATTAAATTGTAATTTCACAATAACCCGACAAACAAACGAAAACTATACTTTTACTAACGAGATAACTAGTTTAGTTAAAACGCATAACGAAATACTAAATTATAAATTATTATTTTATAATTCTCGACTAATAGATAAAATAATAAGTTTTGTAAAAACTTTAAAAATGTCGTTTATTAAATTCGTAACTTTAAAACGTGTGTTTATTTCTAAACGAGAACTCTTTATTAATTTACTTGGTGATTTTCAAACACGGGTCAAATTATTTTGTTCCAATTATTTTTCTCACGTTTCATATATAATACTTGTAAAATATTATATATTGCGACTTATTCTTTTGGTTGTTTGTCTTTATTATATAATTCACCATATGAATTATATAATTGTTTCTTTTTCATATGTAATATATACGGAATATGTTACATACTTTGCTTTTGCTTTTCGATTTATTTTATTTAACCAACCACCAAACGCTTACGACTTGTAATCCAAATCCCTTATCAACGTGTCGCGTTGATGTACTCATCCATCGGAAAACCCCAATTCGTCGTCCTAAGCTAGTGGGACATAGCCGTTAAGTTAAGCTGCATCTTCTTGGTCGGGCCGTTCCGTTTTCCGTTTGTGCTGTGCTTATTATTTGCATTTCTACAAGTTGTTCTGCAACATCAAGGTGAGTTCATAGCCCCATGTTTTACTACTTTTACTTTACTATTTTGGGATGAGAACATGCTCGTTTACAAACGTATTTACTCTAATGAGTTCAAACTCTTATAAATGTTCGTTTGCAAACTTGGTTACATAATTGATATCATACTTTGTTTTACATATGGATGCAATTACTTAAAGCCTTTCTTTTGGAAATACATTGGTTGATTTTACTATGGACACAAGTATCTTGATCTACTTTCCCTGTTACGTGTTGCCTAAGTTACGAATAGACCACTAATGCCCGAACTATCATGAACCGTTAATTTCGTAACCGACCGTACTGGTTAAGTGAGCGTGAGTGTTATAAATAGATCTATTGGGACTGATTATCCCTATCCGGGTAAGTAGCGCTTACTAGATTCGAAGGTCCGAACAAACGGATATATACCATGTCGGATTGTCAATAGGTGATCTTAGTCAGATGCCTTTAGGGCGAGGAATTCTATTTGGCATATAAAATGCTTCCTTTTAAATTGAGCTTCGGTGTCATGAGCTTAGCGCAACCGTAAATATTTTTATGTGAAGTTGTATTTGTTATAACTGTCACATGTGTTTTATAACTTGTGGTCCACACTGCTTTTGTTGAACGTTTCAAAATGTTAAATGCTTTTCATAATACTTTGAGTGAAGCTGTATTCACTAAACGTTTTTTATCCTCATAAATGTTTTACTTAAACCTATGAATTCACTCAACTTTATGTTGACCGTTTTTAGCATGTTTTTCTCAGGTGATTAGCTTTGGACTTCTTGACGTGCTATGTGGAGTCTACGTGCAATATGATACCATTATCAAGATTTTATTCCTTATTCATACTCATTGACTTTTCAAAACTTAATTATGCTTCCGCTGCATTTTACTTACGCTTCCGTAAATGTTTAATCTCTTTTGAATCTTGTAAAACTTATCTATTTTTAAAACAATGCAACGAGTTATGATTTTCAAAACGTCAATTAGTGGTCGTTCTCTCGTGCCTTGTGTTCAAAATATTATGACGTCACGCCCCCGGACACGTATTCCGTCCAGGCCCCGTTTGGGGGTGTGACAGTTTTGCAGGTTTATAAAAGAATTACAACTTTCTTAAGTGTTGTACAAGTTTTATTTTCAAAAATACTTAAAATTTTCGAGTTTTCCTGTAACTGGGCGTTTGACGCCGTCAGGGATATCCTGACTTCATCACAGGTGTCGTGGTGATGGCGTCGCGTGTAAATCGTGACGCCGTCTCCACGCTCTGTGAAAACTCCTTATTCGTTTTTTGATGAAAATTTTCCTGCACTCATTCTTATATGTTATTTTCCTATACAAAATGTTGCATAAAAACCTGAGAATTAACAATTCAATCATATGACACGAAACTGACGCGAATTAATCTAAACAATTTATTTTAAATGTTTGAATTTGGTTCTAGAAACCGGATAGTTCCCCTATACTTATTTTGTTGCAAAATACCTTTGATTGCAAATAAGACGAAGTTACAAACAAACAAAGCATGATTATAAACTAATTCAAACATAATAAAACAAACGATAAAGAATTAAAACACAAGACACTCCTAATATGTGGGAAAAGTAAATATTGGGTTGCCTCGCAAAAAATGCTTGTTTTTGTTCGAGTCACGAGCCTGACTCTACCCTTATTTAACAGATAAAGGGGAGGGTTCCCCTACACTTGAGTTCAAGTGTGGGTGATAGTAATGGTACACACAATTGTTGTGAGAAGGGGTCACATGCTGAAAAATTGGTTGTTGAATTATATGCTCCTGTAGGTCCTTGTGTTGGATCTATATAGCCTTTGTAAGACAATAGCTAACTTAAATAAATCCAAATCAACTATGTGAGAGACACTGACTATGAATATCAAGTGTTAATGCGGAATCTTAACACAAGTATTAAGAAGAACACAATATAATACTAACTTTGCTATTGATTTCTATTAAGCTTCAATGCTACTATTTGTTATATGAAACTCTATGCCGTAGGGTTCCTTTTATACACCAAGGAAACCCTAAAAGGCTATACAAAACGTGTGAAAGGATAATGCATATCCTTTCCTAAGATTTCTCCTAAAATATCTCTAAGATAACTATTATCACTATTCTGTTACATAAACAGACTTAACTAAATACCACCAGTACTGCCACTCTACCAGTACTAACTATAGTACTGCCAGACTTAACTTAGTACTGCCAGACTTAACTTAGTACTGCCAGAACTAACTAATACTACCAGACTTAACTGTTATACTACCAGTATTAAGTCTTTTACAATATATTTCCCAACAATCCTCCCCTAACTTGATCTTCACTTGTGAACTTCAAGTTTCTTCAAGTGTCTTCAATTTGAGCTTCCTGAGGATGTTGTAAACAAAACTCTTCAAATTATTCTTGAGCTGCAATTCTTCAAATCATCTCTTTTTTATCTTTGCAGCAACTATTCTTCAAAACTTTTCAGCAACACTTAAACAGCTACATTGACTATATGTACATCAAATCATATAGTTTCAGACTATTCTCATCACTTCCAGGTGTGTTAACTCCTGTGAGAGGTGAATCATTGAAACTTTAAATGGATTTGATGTCTCTTTACCAGTTAGCCATTAACTCTGGAGTAGCCAGTCCTTTGGCCACCAGAAAGGTGCATGTCCATGGTCGACTAAAAACCATTTCAACTCTCAGTACGTGAAACATTGGTGAGTTGAATACCATATGGTTTTTGTTTGCTCAGGGCTAGTCAATCCTTTGGCACCTAGAAAAGGTAAATTCCATGGTGGATTGATTACCATGTCAACTCTTTGTACATGAAACTTGGTGAGTTGATGTACCATCCACTTTTTGGTAAAGTGTCAACCATCTAATATGGATTTGCAATTTGTCTTTACCATAAGCCATAATCTCATGGACTAGTTATGGTTTTTCCACAGCCTTTACCACAATCCATAAACTTGTGGGCTAGCCAACTCTTTACTAACCAGATATGGTGAGTTGATAACCATACAATTTTTGGCAAATTGTCAGCCATTAACGGATTTGAGAAGTCTTTACCAAGAGCCGTTTGCTCCTGGACTAGCCAGTCCTTATGTCTGTTAGACATGGTGGACTGATAACCATTTGTTGTGTTAGTGCATAGCACCTCCACCAAGTGTTGTTCTCCTCATCTCCATTCTAGATATCTAACTCATCAACCTTCATTACTTCCTAATGCCAGCTTGCTTCTCCATCATTTTCAAAAGTTTGTAGCAATCCTCATCTGGTTTTCCTCCTTGAAGTTTCTTGTCCAACATCAAGATGAGCTTCCATTAAGCGTTGGACTTGATTTTCAAGCTCGATTAGACGGCGGTTAGATGTACTTGGGACATCTTGAGGCAAAGTGATTGCCTTGACCGGCTTAGCGAGATCCCTTGGGTCGTTTCAACTTTCATTGTCGTAGAGGGCAAGGTCCTCTAATAATGCCCAGGATTCTTTGGGCGTTTTGATCATGAAGCTTACCACCGGCCGATTGGTCAATGGTTCGTCTTGTGACGGGATTGACATGGTCATAAAAGATTTGGACTTGGAGCCAAAGTTCGATGCCATGATGAGGGACTTTTTGTAGTAAGTCCTTAAAATGAGTCCATGCTTCAGATAGAGATTCTCCACGATGTTGTTGGCACATCAGGATATCATTGCGGAGTTTTACGGTCCTTCTTGGTGGAAAGAATTGAGCAAGGAAACGAGTAGTAAGATCCTCCTATGTGTTGTTGGAACATCAAGATATCATTGTGGAGTTTTGGATCCTCGAACCGAAGTCTGTGGAATAAGAATCCGTTTTGCACCAACCGGATGGTGTCGGATCGAAGAGGTGCCACGTTGTTCCCTACGGGGAGCTCAATGGTATTCATGTAGCCCTCGTGGCTAGGTTTCGGAGTTAGTCTACAAGAGTACGGATAGGTAGGATTCTCGTTTTCCATGGTGGGTGTGGTTGACAAGAATGAGTACGAAACACATTATCACAAAGAAAAGATAGACTACGAGAAAGCTAATATGGGAAAATTAAAGTCTTACTTGAAAGGATTCAAGCAATCTCACTTGAAAGGATTCAAGCGAGTAAAACTAAGGTAAACTATGATCAAAACCTAACTATTCCCTACGCACCGGCGCCAAAAACTTGATGCAGTTGTCGTAAAGGACTTCTACAAGAAGTTTTACAACTCCCTACGCAGAGTACCTAACCGTTGTAGTAGTAGTATAGGCAAGAATCGGGGGTTGTTATCGTTCTCTAGGGGAATAGGTTGGGAAGGCTTGATCACGGTCTAACAGAATTCTAAGGGTTGAGAGAAGATTATTTTTGTATTTTTATGTTTATAGGAAAGCAGGTAAATCATATGTTTGAGAGGTTTGGTTGGTTTTAGCTATTAAACTAAATAATAAACTACGCTAATGATGATAACAATATAATAAAAGATTGTGTTCATTTAATCATGCATTACTCCCTAGATTGCTTCTCCTAGTGTTGTTGCTTTGTCACACTTGTGATGATCTATGTAACTATTTCCTAAGTCATGAACGAATTACACAAATCCGTCGTCTATTTAATATTCCGTTGAGGCAAAACACAAAGTAAGGTAGTATGAAGACTATTACCCGGCCCCCAAGAGTATATTAAATGCATGTGAAATATATTAAGAGTGGATCAACCATATTAAGGGGCAAGGTAGTATGAAGAGTGTTACCCGATGGTATCCTTTCTACACAATTATGTTTTCCTAGACATGTCAACAACGATACAGACAAAAGATGGGTTTCTAAGACCTAACATGCATATTCATCACAAGAAGCAACACTACTAAGATCTACATTCTAGATTTCATACAATCATAAATAAACACAATAGAAGGTTTAGCTAAACATGTTAAAGATAAAGCAAGAACAAATAAGAATCACACAACAAGACATATTAAATGATTAAGATAGTCTTACTTGATTAAAACATGAATTGAAGGAAGTACAATATGGTTTTGAGGCCCTAAAATCGTCCCTAACAGCTGCTAAACGAACTAGGGTTTGTCCATTTCTTTTACTCTAAAGTTACACCCTTAAAACCCTAAAACGGATTTGTATATATAGATAAATCGCTGCGACGGCGTCGCGTTTTAATCGTGACGCCGTCGTGAAAGAGAATATTCTAGATCTTGGGTTGGGTCGTGCGAGCTGACGCCATTATGAAAGGTTGTGACGCCGTCATGAAATAGGTTGTGGCGGCGTCGTGTAGAGTTGGTGACGCCGTCTCCAGCCGCTGTGAGTACAAATCTTCAAGAGTCTTGGTGTTGGTCCGTAGTCTTGTCCGTTTCTTCTCCAAATGAGCCCAAGTCACGTGTATTTCTTCCAAATGCATTCCAAATGCTAAATACATGAAAATGAACGATTAAGTACCTATTTTGGGCATATATGCACGATTTAGGGGGTTAAACGACCCCAGAAAAGTGTATAAAATGACACATCATCAATGTTGCTCAACCAGATAGGTTCGTTGATCCTGATCACCAAAAAAAGTCTACCGTCTAAGGAAAGCTCTATATGGATTAAAGCAAGCTCCAAGAGCCTGGTATGATGAACTCTCAAATTTCCTGATGTCTAAATGTTTTACTAAAGGTAGTATTGACCCAACTCTATTTACGATAAGATACAAGGAGGACATTCTACTTGTGCAAATTTACATAGATGACATAATTATTGGGTCTACAAACCCTAAATATTCTAAAAAGTTTGAAAAACTAATGCACAGTAGATTTGAGATGTCCTTAATGAGGGAAATGAAATTCTTTTTAGGACTTCAGATCCACCAATCCCCACGAGGTATCTTTATCAACCAGGCCAAGTACGCTTTAGAAATACTCAAAAAGCATGGTATGGATAAACATGATACCATTGGTACATCATTAGCTACTAAAACTAAATTAGATGCAGACTTGAATGGAAAAACCGTTGACCAAACAAACTACCGTAGTATGATCGGGTCACTCATGTATCTAACATCTAGTAGACTAGACTTAGTACAAGCAATATGTTACTGTACACGTTATCAAGCAAGACCAACAGAAAAGCACCTCAAAGAGGTTAAAAGGATCTTATGATACCTAAAGGGAACCATCAATATGGGACTCTAGTATTTGAAGGATTCTAGTTTCAAACTCATAGCTTTTTCAGATTCCGATCACGCCGGATGTATTGATACACGTAAAAGTACTTATGGAGGAATACAGTTCCTAGGTGCTAAGCTAGTCAGCTGGATGTTAAAGAAGCAGGACTACACTGCAATGTCATAAGCATAAGCTAAGTACGTGGCGTTATATGCGAGTTGTGCTCAAGTAATGTGGATGATGACATATCTTAAGGATTATGGCTTCAACTACAACAAAATACCGTTGTACTGCGAATCTCAGTCAGCCATAGCAATATCATGCAACTTCGTGCAACACTCTCGTACCAAGCACATCAATGTTCGCTACCATTTCATAAAGGAACAGGTTGAACGTGGTATAATTGAATTGCACTTTGTCAGAACTAGATACCAATTAGCTGACATGTTTACTAAAGCCCTTCCCAAATAAAGGTTTTAGTATCTCGTCAGACGAATTGGTATGGGATGTTTGACTCCAGTAGAACTAGAGGTTCTGGCAAATGAGACTGCTTGATATTTCATCAAACATCGAACTGTAAATATTTTTGAGAAAAACAAAATACAAAAATATAAAACCTATAAAAACAAATACAAAAATAGAAAATATCAAAAAAAAAAATACAAAATCAGAAAAATCAAAACTTCCAAAAAGAATCTTCTCGACATGTCTCTTGGAATTGATAACATTTACGTGCCTAGAAATGTCGATTAATATTGGCACGGGTGTGTAAATGAAGTTCAAGCAAGAGTTTAAACGTTTCAAAACATGTCATTTCTAACTTTCTTTATGGCTTATGTGCAAATCAGTACATAACCCGGACTTCAAATAAAGGAAAGTCTATCTATAAACATAACTTATCCTAACAACGAGAAACTCAAATTTCTCGGTATTGAGCATGTTCTATAAGACATTCAAAGTTTTATGCTCAAAAAAAGGAAAGTGTACGCATAAGTGCGCTTATCCTTAGCATTAGAAGAGAAGTCTTCTAACTTGTGGTTTCTCAAAAAGTTAAACACAGTTTTTCAAGAATTTATCAATGACAATTCAAAATCTTTCAAAATTGTGTGTTCAACACTCTATCCCTCATAAAGCTTTAAAAGACGACTATATTAAAATTGGTTCTATTTTTGAGGGGGAGTTTTTTGAAAAACAAAGTTTTAATGCTTTTTGGATACATCATCCCACGGCAATTCTTATGTATTCAAAACATTATAAAAAGCCTTAATAACAACTCATTCATGATAATGACAACTCAATAGAATGTTTGTTATAAGATGATCCAGTGGCTGAGCACAATTTTTCAAGAATTCTTCAATGGCATTTCATAATTTTTCAAAATTGTGTGCTCGACACTAGCTCAACCTCAATTTTATATTCTATTTACAACTTGGTATCATTTTTTGGTGTCAAACATATGTAAAATTGAAGGGGAGCAAGAAGAAAAGTTCCACATAATTCATGCTGTAACATTTTCTCACCACAGAATTTCCATCACAAATTTTAATCATTTGGTATTTTAAAACTAAGTGAATTAGTATTTAAAATAAGGGGATAACTGTAATTAAAATGTGATCTAGAAAATAATAAGTGATCTAAAGACTCAGGGAAAAGTGCTTTATACTCTTACCCACATGTGCGAAATACTTTTGATTATCGATGCATGTGTGTAAAGGGAGTTTTCTAAAAGATGAAACTTTCAAAGTGTTAAACGTTTTAATATTCTATCAAACACTTTGATTGATTTTTCAATGATTTTATGGTTACGATATTATACCCCAGAACATCTTAATTTCACAACGATTCTGAAGTCATAAGGTGGTTAGGTTAGGTATTAGTCCTATGATCCAACCAGAACCGGAGGGATCTACCCAAGGACAATCCATAGTTAGTAATAGCAGTTCTTAGGTATGATTTGAATATGAACGAGAATAAGGGAATAATGCAGACTAAGACCTGAGTTAACACTGGAATAATCACAACAAGGTGTTAGTAATGACGTCTTGGTAAGCATTGAAGGGGTCGAAGAATTAAAAAGAAATGTATGGATAAAGGGTGAAAAGAAAGAAGCCCTCCACACAACTTAGGCAGAAACCGGGTCAATACATATGCTATCGGTTTTCACAAAGATGAATTCTGGTATTGAAAAAAGACATCATGGACCCAGTGATGCACTACACAACCCTTCCCAGCCATTCGAGTTTCTCTCAAAAGAAACTTGTCTCATTTGTCACGGAGATACACACGACTTTTATTGACTTTCTCACTCCAAGTTAGTTGATATTGAAAAGGTGGCAGTCTGCTCCAGCCTCCGATTACTAAAACCAAAATGCACAAATTTAGTCTAGAGCCAAGAGATCAATAAAATAAATCTCATTAGGACACATTTCATGACAAACACCTGTCGAACACCATTAAGTTTACAATCTGGTAACTATCTGATTCACTCTTACCGCGTTGTCTGCTTTTAGACGTTCCGGTAATAAGAACAAGCAAGTACGGTGAATCTAATGCATCTGTGTTAGAGGATCTAACACTTTGAGTTGGAAACCATGTCAAGGAGATTCTTTTTAAATTAAATCTACCCCATCACATGTACAATATTTATACTGTAAAACGGTACTTACGGAACCGGAGGTTAACGCTACTGAACTTCGACGAATAAAAAAGCCATATTCTTCCATATTTGTTCATTACTAACCTTTTAAAATTCAGATTTAGACGACGGTGTTACAACCTCATTCCAGCATAGTCGGATTCATTACCAAATGCTCATGCTTAAACTACAAAGACATACTATAGGCATCAAGATTCAAGAATCAAGAAAGCTCAAGAATTAAATACAAAGACTTCCGCAAACTCTGATATTGAAGATCTTCCTAAAGATATCAAGATTACCAAGACAAAGATTGTTAGCCTTAGAAGCATTCTCTGAGAGATTGTTAGCTTGATGAAGAAGAGGAGTTTACAAGCTTTCAAGATGATGCAAAGTATGAGCATGTTGGTCAAGACACAAGATCGCAAGATGGCAAAGACGTTAAAGACAAACAAGGAAAAGATTTCAAGATCTCGGATTAACAAGACAAAGTCGAAAGACAATGACAAAGGCTCGAGATCAAAGATCACACAGCATGAAGGAACAAGCCTACAACAAGATAAAGACCAAGACAAAGACTCAAGAACTCAAACGACAAAGCAATCTCAACAAGACCAAGGAAGCGTGAATCAAGATCTCACCTCAAGGGATTCAAAGACCTCATATTGGGAGAGATTGTTAGCCTTAAAATATCAAGTCTAACATGGAAGCTCGGAATGTATCAGAAACCAAGCTTAGGGGGAGATTGTTAGCCTCAAGATATTGAGTCAGAAACGGAAGCTCGGTCTCTGGACATGGAAGCTCGGTCTTTATTATTAATACGTTGTAATAGGCTAGAAAGGGATATTGGGCTCGTTAGTTAATCTAATATTGTACGTGTGTTGGGCTAAAGCCCAAAGTAATCCTGAGCCCAACCCACACTTACTACAACCCACGGCTCAAAGCCTTAGGGTATAAATACCCCTTCTCCACAATGGAAAAGGGTTGGTTGTTTATTTGGTTGTAAAACACATATTGTTCAATCCACCTTCCTTTCTCTCTCTAGCTTTCTCTTTCTAAATTTCCCTCTCTTTTCTTCTCATCTTCTTCCTTTATTTCTTATGTAATTCGACTATGGTGAAGTGAGATATTTTGGTTTCTACAGAGGGGCATTTAACGGATGAAAGTGAGTATTTCTAAGTGCATATGCTTCACATAAGAAAGTCTTTTTGTGAAAACCTGATTTTTTAAGCGTCCGGATCCAGTGTTGTTCTAAAAATACCTTTTTTGGCATCCCGCTCCAGTGTTGTTAGTTAATAAGGCATATAGGCCCAACTCAATTGTTTAGACTCATTTACTAGTTAGGGTTAGGTTCGAGTTTGTCTATTTAATATCTTGTAATGTTATTTTATTTAGTTGAATCTGAATAATATATTGTTCATTTTTCTTTTTTGATTTCTACATGGTATCAAAGCTAGGTTTTGTTTAGCCATAAAGATGAAGACGAGAAATAAAAAGAAAAAGAAAAGTTTGACTTTCATGGTTTGATTTGTTCGCTTGATCCCATCATTTAGTTATAATCAATTTTAGTGGGGCTACATGGTATTAGTCTAATTGTAGTTTAGATTGTTTTGGGCTACATGATATTATTAATTAAACAATTTCTAAACAATACATTTATTGGGGGACCCGACCCACCAATAAAGTGGGTTGCATTAAATTTTTTTGACCCGACCATTAATAAAGGGTTTTTTTTTTTGACCAGTTTTTTTTTTTTTTTTTTTCTCAAAAAGTTTTTAAAATAAAACTTTCCTTTTTTTTCCTCGGAATACCCTTTCGCACTGTTTGAGTCGTCGGTCTGTTTTTTTATGAATAAAACTTTAAGTTTCCTCAAACCTCGCGCTCCGCTAATCGTCCCGTTTTTTTTTTTCTCAAAAAATTTTTAAAATAAAATTTTCTTTTTTTTTCTCACTGTTTGAGTCGTCGGTCTGTTTTTTTATGAATAAAACTTTAAGTTTCCTCAAACCTCGCGCTCCGCTAATCGTCCCGTTCTTTTTTTTTTCTCAAAAAACTTTTAAAATAAAGTTTCCTTTTTTTTTCTCCGAATACCCTCACGACCGTTAATTTTTTTTTTTTACAAAAACATACTTTCTAACACGTCCAACCGAAAACACCGGCCGCCAAACATCCCGCAGCGGAGCGCGGGTGACCTAACTTGTTGATTTCTAAGAATGCAATATGCATTCTTTTTATAATAAATGTTAAGTTACCTCCTTGTACGATATTGGTCCCTGGAGTTTGGGGTAAAAAATGTAACTTAGTATTATTTTGCACCAATTAAGTCCCTGTGACAGCTCATACTTTACGGCGTAACCCAATACTTGGCTACGCCATAACACATCTGACGCGGCATTCCATCTTTATGTGATATTTCCGGTTACAGCGTAATAGATAATCACGTTGCGCTGTAACCCTTAGTCAGCAACCAAATAATTTTCATAATAAAATATTACGAGGTAACTCCAAAGGATGTTACGCCGTAATGCCTTGTCAGCATCGATTCTTCGTATTAACTAATTGATTGTCTTCAAAGCATTCAAATCTTCCTGATAAATAAGATTACGGTGT